>JAOQGN010347417.1:0-21013 GCA_027564295.1 Himantozoum antarcticum
CTGTCAGCGGAATACAATTTCATCAGCAACGGCTTCATCATCGAGTCGATGTTCGACGAGGCATACCAGCCCGCGAGCCGAGTCATCGACCGCACCTCGCAACGTCGGGCGCTCGACGACATCAGCCGTGGCGACGTCACCAACTTCCTCATCGCTGCCGTCTCCACAGTCATCTCGTACATCACATTTCCATACTTTGGGTCGGCAGTTACCATTACTGCAACTAAATTGGCCCTCAACGCACTGGAAAGCCTCTGTCAAACACAAAGAACACATATTTATTATGACTATTAATATAAAATATTAAAAAATAAATATGACTTTATATCACTCTCATAATATGCTAATTCCCCATCTGTTCTCTGCAATCAAGCATTTTAGTATTCTTATGTTTTTGATAAAAAATTAAATCAGTCAAGTAAAGATTTATGTGAGCTACTCTATTAATTGCTCTCACAGATGATGAAATACCTGTATTGAACCTGAAACTAGGAAGGAAGGCAAGGCTCATTATGAAATTACCAGCAATCAGGCAAACCATCATCAACATCAATACAATCAATCTGACTGGAATGTGTTTAGCATCTGAGAACGCAAGCTTGTACCATAAGGGAGTAACTTTCCTTTGATGATGCCTTTACTTTGCATTACCAAATATTTAGCAGAAAGAAGGGAAGAGTATCTGTACGTACCACAATTAGCCTCATCCTTTCCATCTTTGCAGTCAGGGGCGCTGTCGCACATGTCCTTCATATGGTGGCAAGTTCCAGAATCACAAGCAAAATATCCAGCAGGGCAACCTAAGAACAAGTCATATGAAGACCATGTTGATTAAATATATGCAACAACAACATCAGGCAATTAATGTCCAAATCAGATGTCAAATCAGATTTTTAATACTGTAGAAATTGATAGAAAATTTGCTGATTTATATAACACTGATTTACTGCTCGGTTTGATGGGAACTGTGTCACCAGCCACCACTATTGAGAGAGAGATGTACTTTGTGTGAGTACTTTTTAAGACGCCTGAAAGACTAGCATTATATCGAATAAGATACTAATTGAATATCGCATGACATTATCGCGCTCTTACTTTCTCGATGGCTTTAGAATAAATTACACCTACATTGATATTCCTAATTCGAGCTATTATAAAGCTACACCATAACGCAGAACTCTCAACAAATCAATCATACGTCTCAACTAAAAGCACCTCTGATCAAAAATATGGTGGCACAAACTACGGACAGAGAATGCACAGAGTGCCAACCACAACAGTAATCTCACAATACTTGACAAGTTGCTGGTATAGGAATGTGCCAAGGTTCGATCATATGAAAGTGAGATTGTAAGTTGACAGTAATTTGGCAAATGCTGTCTGGCTCTGAACTTCTCACATGACAGGATGCTGCTTATCTTAAGCTCGGCTGCTGCAACAACACAGTCACGATACGGAGAATATGACCATGCAGACATTCCCAGTATATTAATTATATGATCATAATGAGTGATTAAAGGATTATTCTGCTAGTTGTGAGCCTGCTTCTAGATATGCTATACACTCCATACAGTCATCTGATTTGAAAATAATAAGTTCAGTTGACTCAGAACTTATAATTTTATATCAATCAATCATTGACTTTGTGAGTATACAATGGCCGAAGGCATACCATCACCACAGCTGGAGCTGGGTTACACAGTTATAGGCGCATGTCTCATTGGCTTTGGCCAAGTCAGGTGCGGCCAGAGCACAGAGCAATGGAAAGCAACACAAAATTGACAAGCGTAAAATGAATGACGACTTACTTGGGGAGGCGGTGGGCACAACTGGACCTTGCTCACTAACACACACATCAGGGTCTGTGCTGTTGGGAAACCAGTTACAGTCAATCTGAGAGGCTTGCTGGTCCATTACAGCTTTCATGTACACTCCGCACTTCTCAAACGCAGCTGCAATTACAGAAACAAAACGATTAGCAATTCGGAGCATGAAATTACATCTTGTAGAAAGTTTACTACCTATAAAAAAGTGAGATGCTTATTAATTATCTATTAGCTGGTATATCAACAAACTGCTCACTGAGTGTGTGGTACTTGCAGTCTGCAATGTGAGAGAAAAGCAATACAGGGTGTTCTTTTATATCACTTTGTTGGTTGTGAACAATTAAAATTATGGTTTTATAATAAGCAGAGCAGCATGCTGCAAGCATTGTTCTCTGCATTGTAATTAGCTTTAACAAATTTATGGTTAGAGTAGATTATTACAACAAACCAGGCAAATCTGCTTAGTTATAAAGAAATAGAAGATTTATATTCAGTCTGTCTCGCCTAAGGGCTATGCTCAAGTGCCTTCCTGAATACCTACTAGCAACAATTAATGTATTTCTACACATTCTACATCATGTAATTGTATCAACACAACCACTGCTATCAATACAACTCAAATAGGATTACTAGCCAGGCTTATCCCCTCTTGTCTGCTGCGAGTTATATACACTCAAAAACTTAACTCTAGCCTAGTTGCAATGTGCAACAAATTTACAAAGACCGCTTGATGGGAAAGCAGATTTGTTGTGATACAAATATACAGCGTCTAGCAAATACAAATATTGTGAAACACAGTAGCCAGTCATCCTTGTCCTGTCATGTCCTGGCAGCTATGTATTATATAAATATGAATAGAAGATGACATTGCTGCCACACTGCTGAATTGTCATCTCACTGCTGCCACCATGCCTTATGATATAACAGATACTTAGCCACCTAAAGCCTCTACCTTCAGTATTAATCCCAATACAGGGGGGGGCCAATACATTTATGTTTTCCAGTCAAAAGTACATGTACGTCAGTGTCATAAAATTGATGCCAGCATAAAAATATAACAGAAATTGGCTATGACATGCTATTCTCTACTAACACTTGCTCCACATTTCCATTAGTGCTTTTTGCAATCAACCTTTGATGCTAACATTTCCAACACAAAGTTGCTATGTTTCTAGGAAGATCTGGCAGCACAGCCAAATAGCTAGGGATAAGACATTCATTCTCTACAGCAGGGTACGTCTATCTCCGATGAGCTTACCTTCACACATGCTCCTACAAGGTGGTACTCTGGTGTTATCTTCTCCACATTTGGGTACTAGCAAGGCACATTGGAATGTGTTCAGATAGTCATAGCATGCAGTGCTGGCCATCAGAGCATTCAGAACGGTAATAAGCACTTCGGCTTCTTTCTACAGATAATAATAGTAACATTGTTTTATCAGAACATTTTTTGTACCCTAATTACAGTAGGGCAGATAATTCATGGTAAAATCATGGTTTTAGGGTATGTACTACATAAAGAATGGCATCCGCCACTGGGCTATAGAAGATGCTCTCACCACATGGCACGCTGAATGTAGCCGCCCCTGTTGTTCACTCTGTTGTTCACTCTGCTGGTCACTCCTCACCCTGCTGACTTGCCTCTGCATATACCAGGACTAACTACATTAGCAGAGCCTGCGAGGTCATCTAATGTACATTAGATGACCTCGCAGGCCACCTAATGCCATGACAGATTTCATGTTATAACACTTGTTCTTCACATTTGCAAAGTCATTATTGCCATAAAGACCTCATAATACCTAATAGCATATGGACACGATGTAGACCAAATTTCAGTTGCAGATAGTGGAAGCCTGGAAGCAATAAATCATGACTTTAGTGTGGTTGGCTAGTTAGCAATATTATGCATATTAGATTAATAGCTATTAGCAATGCATGTATATTGATACATCATAGTTTTATAGGTTTATATAGGTAAAGCTCAAATCTCAGGAGCATGGAGCTGGCAATGTCAAGCTACATGGCACTACATGGCACTACATGGCACTACATGGCACTACATGGCACTACATGGCACTACATAGATTTATGAATTGTTATAATCTAGTTATCTGATATACATGTAACATCTCACTCACTATGCTACAGGTATCAAGCCATCAAGCCACAACAGTACACCTCTATCTCAAACTCTCTCATATTTAGCATTGATATAGCAGAGTTTTATTGTTCAGTTTGTATATACATTACCAGTGGTTAAGATGCACAGATCGTGTTGCATAGCAAAGTGTATAAACCCCTGTTTGTCTCATTGTATTCACATTCCGAAGGTATCATTTTTATCATCATGATAGTTACTTATAAGCATTTTTTGTTACAAGCATCTAACTCAACACTGCATGCAATGCAATTGCCTACAGCAGCAAAGCTGCAGCCAACAATGACAATCAAGGTGAAGAAAATCTCAGTTCTCAGCCCACTCACAGCCAATGCTAGACTGATTAATTTCAATTTGATTATTTTATTGTTTACAATACAAAAGTTACTAAAAAATGAAAGCATCACACCGTCTCTTTGAAACAAAGGATTTGGTGACAGCGTAGTCACTGTTGTGTGTACTGTTTGTAATGTGTGTGAGATCTTAATCATGTCAAAAACCCAAGGGATGCACAATTAACAATAAACTATGCCCTCACTAGTCCATAGCCTGTACTCTATGTACCCAGTTCCTCCTAGCGACAATCTAACAATGCTTGGTAGTTACACCGCATTATGGTACCAACCATAGAGTTATCTTCCCCTATGCTACAATTCTATGGCACCAACTCCCAAAACAATGGCATAGCGAAAATAAATTTACCTGATTATTGTGTCCAGCAAAGTTGGGGAAGGTTGTACCACTGCTGTTATAGTGTGTATTCTGACAGATCTCATTGGTAATAGGCTGGCATTGCCCGGAGGCAGGGGGTATGGTATCTATTGTGAAACAATAAAACAATAAGGATTAAAATATTTGGCTAGAATAATGCAATACATCATATAAATGGCAGATCTAGGAATGCCATCATTGGTTGACGCAGGATTAAGTGTCAAGGAATGGTGTAGTTCCTATTGAGTATTGACTCATGGGCCATGCAGGCTGTGGATTAGCCAACCTGTATCGCAATGAGTATGTAGAATAAGGAGCTAGTCATCTAGACAGGTTATTCATCATTCTGACATTCAGAGGGTATTGTATTTCAACATTTGGTGCACTGGGTTCACCAAACTAAACAGAGATAACATAGAAATTAGTACATCAAACACTCAAATCCCTACAACATACAGATATAAGCCTCAGCCCTGCTCAACAAGCTTCTTTATAGTTTCTTATCGTGCTGTTGTTGTTTTTAGCTTTTCTTCATCAATCAGTTGCCGATTTCAAAGTTCGTATAACATAATTTCTTAAGTTTGAACTCATTTTCACAAACTGACATCTACATTCACCGACATCCACATTGACACTAGCGTTGCACTTACATGGCTCCGTGGTTGTGATGGCAGGCCTTGTTGTAGTTGGCCGAGGGGTAGTGACTGCTACTGTGGTGTCCGGTGTCATTGTGGTCTCCCTGTCCGAACTTTCAAAATCTGTAAACAGTGGTAAGGACAGCCCATCAAATGGTGACATAGAAGCATGAAAAAGGTAATAAAGGCAGTAAGCGCTGTTAGAGCTTATCTGTATTAGTTCAATGGCTGTTATTAATACATTATTACTTCTCCAGACACATACTTAGATCTACATATTCCACAGTAATGCTGTGATTGAATCACCACAGTTCATTAATTTTTTACATGACACAGATTTGCAATCCGATAAAACGTCCAGTTGGTGACTATATTATTATGGTTGGAGATAGAAAATAGGAGAGAAAGCAAAGACCATGAAAGAGTAACACAATCAGCCTCTTTAACAGTACATGGTGTAACACCCAGGCCACCCCGCATCACCACCATCACCTCAACCAGGCTGTACCTGCAAGCAGGTAAACAGGCAAAAGTACACCACACAAAGTATTAAGTGGAGTCGACCAGTGAAGGTGCAAAAATCTAAACAAAAAAATAAAAAATAAAATTCAAACAGTTCAATGGTAGAATTATTAATAACATACAGGGTTCAGCAACTATGCTATCTGGATCAACAGGAAACAATCCGCTAAAGCTTTTATCTGCTGCTGTACTGGTGCTGTTACTACTTGCTCTGTAAAGCCAGCTGGTAATTGATTTAGAATATCTGATTGCATTGCTTTCTAACTGCTCCATTTTGAAAAACACCATAAATTCCACTATTACAGAACCGTTTCTACAAAACAAAGATAATAATTATTAATAGCAATAATAATGCAAAACAATAAAATAGGTGAAACAAATAATTGATGATGAAAATAATAACTAGATGACTAGTATATATTATTATATATACATCAAATATTATAGGCATGGACGTTGCAATGCTGACAATAATGTGAATAATATTAGCAGGCCTGCTGTTGAGCATGCACGCAATAATTCCAATTCCGATTTGGCTTATTTGTATCGTATGACAAGAGTTGCTGTGAATCATGGGTAAAATAGGGGCTCTATCAAGTACAGATAGGGCTCTATTTGAAGAGGCCGCTGTCTATCCTTCTGCCTATATAAACAATAGACTTTTCATTAAATGCTTTCATTATAATCTACATTATTTATAAAAACTGGCAAAGGGTTCTGTGATTAGATGCCACTGGGTGATTAGCGATAACAAACTGAAGCTAATTTGTCAATTTTCCATCTCGCTCCTTCAATTCGTTGTTTTTTTGTTTAGCACATTTCACGTTTTAACCACAGCAATTGAATAAGTATGAAGGAGAACATGGGCGTAGATTTGTATAGATGCAAGTCAAATTTATTCACAACCAGTCTAATTACCATAATTGTACGGTACTAGTCGCCATGGCAGTTGTTCGTTTTTGACTGTCATTATATGAACATTTGTGAGTGTCATGCAAATTCGCCAAAATTAGTGCAAATTGGACTGCTTTGGTTTTGCGTGTGGAGCTAATTAGCCAGTCTACTTGGCAGAATCAGTTACAGAAAACGTTTTATATCGTAATGCATGTCAGTCAATCCAGTCAATTATCTTCAAACACTATCAGCTCTCAGCTGTGTTTTCATATTTTAGCTGTTGATAGCAAATCACTGACACAAGCAGCTAGGTGACAGTATCAGCAGCTGAACACAGCAGCAAGTCAGCGAATGATACCACCAGATTGCTGTATGCCTGGCCAGATCAGACCCCACTCTGTCCTGTCCCCAGTCTTATTTATATCAATGAGTCTATTGTCTGTGGTTAGAGAGTGCCACCCCACCACTAGCACTATTATTCTATTATTATTTAGCTAGTTATTTGATGTCCGTGTCTGCAGGAGACTACAAAATGCTCATAAAGTTCATCGATAAGTGTTTTAGAATAGTTTGTTTACCAAAGTGTCATTTATACAAACTAACCGAGCAGATAATGTGATCAAAATGTGGTAACTGACAGTGGGTATGCTATTATTGTGGTTAAAATAAAACTAACAAACTTTACTGAGCTGCTATATAAAATCTTACCAGCACTTTTTCATTTATTGGAAAGTTTTTAGACACATAATATATTTAGCATGGTTATTATTATTAGTCAGCCAGGGGAGAATGATGTAGTTAAACTTGCTAAGTTAAGCTAATTCTAGAATAGGTCATTGGTTTACAGTTCATAGCCATCGCAGCCCCCTCCTAACCAGACTTGCATTGTCATAAGTATGTTTTGTTTGTTATTCTGTTAACTTGCTGACAGAATATAACCATGAACCTGTCCTTACGTATTTGAATGAGCTAAGAAATAGCCTAAAGTCCTCTGCTGGTCATAATGAGTCATGAGAAGAGTACAACTCATGGCCATGTCTGACAGTTTAATGAGCAAGAGCAACCAACTAACAATGTATAGTACAAGGCTAGTAACAAAATTGGTTCAATTGATTCCTCTGTATCCAGCCTCAATTAACTAAAAAAAGAATGTCAGCTGATTCACCAAGCCTAGTTATCACAAGCTGCCGTGTCATATAGTGTGTCAAACTAGAAATTACTCCAAAAATAATATTATGCAAATATATGGGGGTATGTTTGTGCAGTTCTTAAATGTATATATATAGTTATATACATGCGAGTGTGAATGGCTGGCATTTATAGTTGGACAAGCCTGTGAGACTCGGAGAGTTTATGAATTATTGTATACTAGTTGTGCATTGTGCAGCAGATATTATCTTGGTGTCATCTGACAGTCTGTGTATTTACTGCTGTATTCACATCTGTATTGTCAGTATCAGTTCATACTCGCACAGCTCATCATTCTCACCAATGATAACGCAAGATCGCAAATCCTGATAATTTTATTGTTAAAACTACATTGAGCTTACTTCTCTTTCTCTCTGACTAGGCAGGTAGGCAAGGCTTGCAGCCATATCGCTCACAATCTTGTATAGAATTATCACAATGACAGAATGTATTTGCCAATTTGCGTAGTTGAACAACCGTCCACGCCATTCAGTATGCTCAACAATGATTTTTTTTAGATTTTTATCAGCTTCCAAATTGAATTTTTCAGTGCAATAACCACCAAGGGAATATAGCAAATCATTGCTGCTAATTGATTACAAAACCCGAAGTTTTTGAAACTCTATCCATATGACTCATTCCATTATTTCACTTTCAAACCAAGAATGCATACCTACATGAATGTTTACAATAAAGTATAATATTATTGATTGAATGAAAGCAGAACAGAACAGAGTACAGGGCCTGTGCAATTAATGATAGTCTGCAGTCTGATATTTTACAAATTAAGGGTTCAGATGCAAATCTTGTTATAATATAACTATAATTCCTGCTCTGTTTAGGACAATGTTTGGCACAAAGGTAATTATTTATAATTGTCGAGTTCAAGTTAGTAACCATAAGCCTAATAATAAATTAGATGGTTAAGCAGGTGTATTTTAAGACTTCTGAATAGCTACACTAATGTATAGACGTATACTATTATACCTGGCCTCAAACCCCATATAGTAAACAATTCCACCCATCCACTATCTACTACACAGCTGGCCTCAGTTGACATTAGTTCCGCGGAATTAATATATTACATCGCGGAATTAATTTATTACATGGAATTAATATATTACATCGCGGAATTAATATATTACATCGCGGAATTAATATATTACATCGCGCATACTATAACTTGTAGGATGTACCTTAACAGGATCAACAGTGTTAGCAATAAATTTAAGTTTTAACATACTTTCAGCTCCATAAATTCTTTTGAAAAAGGAATTTAGCGAAACTGGTGTATTATAAAACAACCACAACACCCTTCCTCCCCAGGGTGCAGAGATAAGGCCACAGAGTGTATATTTACCTCAGACTCTTTACTTCTGCATAATCTATCAATCCAGCCAGGTCCCCTCTGTCTATTACACGCTTAGCCTATAACACAAAATCAGAATTCATAGCAAAATAAACTTTCTCCCATTAAAATATACAATTGGAATTCTTTCAATTGAAACACTCAAATAATTGAGTGTTTACAGCAATTCAATAGCCAATCATTGCAGTCTATCAAGTGAACTGCTACGATAACAAGCATTACAAAGCTCACTGAACAATCTATCAGAAACAAAAACATATTTCATGTTTTATTTAGCCTGTATGTTTTTCCACTTCCCAACATAACAAACACAAATCTGACTGTATCATACTGCTTTCACACCAATTTGATTAGATTGATGTATAGTTCATTTCATATAATCACATAGCAGGCAGGTTTGACAGCACAGATTTACAAAACTCCCTACCAATAAACAACAGCCATACAACCTACCTGAGGAGCAAATCGATTAGCATAGCGTTTAAATTCATCAGTTGATTTTAGGCTTAGGTTACTGGTATAAATAGAATTCGAGCCACGAACAACACGTAGAGATGTTTGTATTCTATTTGTGAGTCTTTCAACTGGTATCACTGGAACTGATTGTACATGACTTGAATCGGTAGTGATTTTCTTTTCTGTTTCTTGAACTACAAATGAATAAGAAACAGTACAAGTAGAGTGATCGCTGTTTGACTGGAGATACTCCTACACAATGCCACAGAATCTGTAGGAGTATCTGATACCAAAAATGCTAGAGTTGCTGACTAGCCACTCTAGCATGACCTCTAGAGTGGCTAGTCAGCAACCATGTCAATTTAGTCATGTGCTTTTGGTGAAATATACAATGACTCATGGAATGACAATGTATTGTCAAAATACTGTTTTGCTATGACAGTCGCATGTGAAGATTGTGTTAGCAGCCTAGATGGCGTAGCACAAGAACATCTTGATAAAAGATGATGTATCTGATGATGAGATGAGAATATAATAACTATACTGAAATTAGTCTGTTGGCGTCCTATATGGTATTAGTCTGTTGGCGTCCTATATGGTATTAGTCTGTTGGCGTCCTATATGGTATTTCTCTATACAGTAGTATGACATTTTATTGATGATATTAGCTAATATGATCTTCGGTGACAGACAGTAATCCCTCCACTAATCTTAACTAATACTTTATTAATAATATTAGTAAATCTAAGTGTTTAAACCCTTGGTCTTTATTCTGGACATCGGAAAAATCCTTGGGAGTAAAATAATAAGTGGTGGTTGCCATGACATAAATCAGCCATCAGAAATTAAATAAGTAACTTTTAATTTTAAAAGTAGTGAGCATTTTTAATGGATTTTGATATGGCCTGGGACCCTGGATTCTGTAATGGCCATAATGATAGAGGAACATAATGAGAGTATAATGTGGAATTATCATACAACATTAGATCATTAGTAAACAATACAGTCGGCATGATCAAAATCTCACTTTGCAATGATTTCCATTTAATTACATATTATTTAGCAGACACGATATCCTATCACGGAGGGATTTACACAGGCTATTCAAAATCAGCTATTCACAATCGATGGATTGGATACTTATATGTCGCAGTTGTTGGAAATGATGGTCGTGGCATCCTAACCTAAACATAACTGGGCATAGACGCGCCACGGTGACGGTAGCTGTTGTTTACTCGCTGAATTAGCAAATTTGAAGAGGTCGTGCGCAACATTGGCAAAGGGTTATTAGTTGAATCTGAACAAATGAAACAGAATACTGCCTGTGAGAAAGCAGCTGATCTAAAATGCAACAAGCTGTGGTTCAAGTGTCAATAAAGTTGTTTTATAAGTCAAAACCGTGTGTGCTCTGTGTGGGTGACACTGAGAGGAAAATCGAAAGTCGCTAGTTTACATATCGTATCAACTCTTGAAACTTCAGCCCTTAAGTTCAACAAAAAAATTTAATATTTACCAACGAAGACAATTAACTTAAAGTGGCTAAATATTGGCACAAGTTGAAAGTAAAGAAGTATTGAATTAAAAAAAGGGTATAAGTATCATTTTAACAGTTTTTGAGTGAGTGTTCTATGTCATTGATTACATAAACATATGATTCTGCTCACCTGTGAATGTGACTACGAGCCCAACAGCCACAGACAGCACTGTGATGAGGACTAAGGTTAATACAATAGCTACTAGCCACTTCCTACTACACATAAGCACAGATTTGCTACTCTGGTTGTCTAACATTGTATTTGTGGAAGCTTTAGAGTCTCGGTTATTTTTCCGCAGGAATGCAAATGGAGAAAGTGAGCGATTAGAGTCTTTATTTTTGGTATCAGATTCTATTTGGCTATTATGATGATGTGTGGCGTCTTGAGCAGGCATAGTGCCGGTGTACCTCTGATTGGAGATGCCCATCGGGTGCTGATGAAGGGTACAGGGTGCCCCGTGGTGCAGCTCGTTGATGGAACTGTTGTGGTGAAAGTTACACATGGTGCCAGCATTGCCACACTGATGTGATGGGTCATAGCCACCGTTTATTGTCCTCGGTGAACTAGATGACTGTCTTTGATGAGGCGATATAGAACCATGCACGTTACAGAAAGACTGTTGTTGTGACATCGTATGAGACGTTACTACTGGCGTCATACAGTTACACATAGGAAGACTAGGGAGTTGCTGTGCTACTTGATGTCCACTACAGCGTACACTACAGCTGCTGCAAAGTGATGCCGGAGATCCTCGGAAATGATGGTCCATAGTTTGATGTACTGAAGGTATCCGAGTTTCCATTTCACCATTAAAGTAAGGTGGCGGGTGTGCTGGAGGCCCCACTTCCTCATATATATGTCCCTCGGAATGGTTTAAGCTGTATCCAGTAGTAGTGCTCTGAGCATCTCCGAACTGGAAGGCGTTTGCTATATGGTGACCGTTGTTATTACTTCTGTGTTCAGGAGCAAATCTTGGCGGCCAAGCGTTGTTGGAATTAGTTCGAACCTAGAGGTATAAGAACAATATTGACAGAATTAAAATGACTAGCTTCTTTGTCTAGCTCAAGCCAACTGGCTAAATACTGAACAGTCCGCAGCTTGCTTGATATGGGGTGCCATGGTAATGCACTAGCTGAATAATAATTGTCAAATTTTTATGCAGTGAACATGATTTATAGTAATTACAGTGACATTCCATTGGTTTGTTTTATGATGTAAAATTGGTAAAAAACAGTTTTGTTATGATAAAAATAAACATTGAACAGGTATTATAGGACATATTTTTAGCACATTATGATTATGGCTTGTTGATATGAATATTTTAACCTTTACTGATTAGTCAGGTAACCCAGTGTAACCTTTGGCTGACAACAGCTGTAGCTGAATTGGGCTATGTGTGGCACCTTTGTTAATCTAAAATTAGATTGACAGGACATGGCAGACTAACATGGGCTAGATCTATCAGACTAACTACATTAACGAAGTAACTACTAGTATATTATTTACCTTTGTCAACTCATAATACACTAATCTTAATACCAGGAGCCAGAGGGGGTATAAAACATCCTCAGCATGACAGCAATGACTCCAAATAACGAACCATCTTACCAACCGACTACAGCTTTACAAACATGCATGAGCTTTGATATAGAGCCGACAAACATTCTAGTATGATAAGAGAGAGAACTTTCAACATAAGACAGATAACCAGAGTCCTATCTCCAACTAAACAATGACAAACCTGTGCTGTAGATGTGTGTTTATGTTGATAAGCCGGTGCACTTACAATGGACAGCCCTGTCTTTTTCCATCTAAATTCGTTGGTGACATACCGCAAATTCGCCGAGTTCCAACTTGACATGCTTGCTAAATAGTGTGCGGGAGGAAAACTCTAACAGTTAAACTTGGCTATTAGGCTAACGACTGAGCACTGAGCAGGTTGTGAGATTGAGATGAAATGACAATATTTTTGCAGGTCAAAGACCACTGGCCACATAGGTTTGATATTGTATTCCGTAAATGTGTATTCTTATGAAAGGCTTTATTTGTCTACGGAACAAACAGTTTAATGATTAATCAGAGTGACATTATTTGATAATTTAAATTCAGCAAATGATATTACAGAGGAAATAACAATATACCTTCTAATATTCGAGGAGATTTCATGGGGCATATTAAGTCAGTTGTTTGTAGTCATGTGACTACTGTCTCCAAACTAACTGTAACCTGGCCATTGATGAAATAACATGGTGTCAGATTTGTTAAACAGATGTTCTTTTATGATATCAATGAAAATATAACCAAGAACAGCCTAGATTTGTATTAGTAGAAAGACCGATATCAGTGGAGCACTAAACGATATCAGTGGAGCACTAAACGATTACCAAAAGCTATTATATTTAAATTACAGTTAATGATGGAAATAATCTTGGCCACCATAATCCTGGAGATAGCAGCTTCAAAACCTTCAGACTGATAATCAACTACTACCAGCTGCAAAACATCCACAAAACAGCTACAATTAATAGTACAAAAACCCTATATAATTTTATACTACTAAGTATTATAAATATCTAGACCCATATACCATCCTATAATATAGTCCCATTAAAAAACAGCATACAGCTGCTTGAAGACCAACAATTCAAAATATAGCTTTCGCCGAATTCCAATGGCAATATCATGCCATTAAACTTGCAAAGTAATTTGCAGCTAGAGACTAGACAATGCAATCTTATATTAAAGTCTATCAAATTATGCATCTCGATGAAATCAGTAGGCCTTACCAATCTATGGTAATGAACTCGAATATCCATTTGATGAATACGACTGCTCTACTTCCAAATACACTCCGAACAGAGAACGGTCATCCAAGTGTTACCAATAATTACTGATATAGTTTTGGTACAACTACAACCATTACATGCCGTCAAATTTGAGGTCTGGAGACGCATGATAGGAGCTTAATAATTATGAGCGGAGTATTGTGAGGTGTCATAGGCCAGTAACTATTATAAATCCCTAGATACCAATCGAATGTTGACATTCTAATCTAGACAGATTCATTGTATATTGTCCTCTCCCCAGAGAGACGAGTATTTGGTTACATACATAGGGTACTGTCCATTGTATGTATTATACCGTAGAAACTCATCCTCCTCTTGTTTTTGCCAGAAAACATTGTTAGAAAATCATTGTTTGAATATATGTAACAAAAAATCAATAGGAGCATTAAGTGCATGCCCATAGCCCATTGCATTACCATCACTTCTCTATCCTAGCTATATTACTGTACAAATACTACAGTTTTTGTGTAAATATATTAACACAAGAAATGGCAGATGACACGCAACAGTTTATTATCCACCATAATAAGCATTGCAGCAATGTACTTGGTCTGTCCAGACACGACACTATCTGAACAAAAAACTTTGCTCCATAATTGAATTTATCACAATAATTCATGTGATCCAAGCTTAAAAAAGTATGTATTTAATATGCGATAGCAAACTGCTATCTATACGTCTGTCTGTGTCTAGCCTTTCTAGTCTCTGTACTATCACACCTACCTGATATAATCCAACTGCAGTGCAGTAGACACAGGGAAAATCACAAGATGGGAAATGCATGATAAAAACCAAGCAACAGAACAGCTAGCGTGCACTGCGCCGTCAATTTGCCATTATAAATTCTAAACTCATCTATAAATAATAATGACTATATTACGATATTGAGTGTTGTTAATATTTGTACTCATTAGAGAAAAGATAGCTGCTGGCATTACAGTTAATAAAACATCAGACAGAGAAACAATTGTATGATTAAAGCATTGCCAATCAGATCTCGTCAAAATTAATAAGTTCAGACAACTAATGTTATGTTAAACAAGCCCTCAAACAGAATTGCTATTACTATTACATCGCACACACACGTTTATGAATGAGAATTTTATTAATTTTATAATACGTAGTCGTCCACATACCATACTGTTATATCTGTATCCTTGAAAGCTTCTATTAGTGGAAGAAGAGGTAGGTACCCAAGCAGTCATAGCGATATCATCCTACCCTACCTACTAAAGCTAATACACATTGTAAACTGAACCCATAACAATCAATTCATATAATAATCACACTGTCACCCATGCATATTAATCTAGCCAATAGCGTGGCGTCAAATATCTCATATAGAGTGGACAACTCCCAAATACTTGCGTAAACACGGCAGACATAGTTGTAATCGCAATGTATTGACGCAATAGAAATTAATAAATTATATATTATCGATAACGATAAGTGACAATACTAATCAGAGCCAATGGCATAGTTTTGACGAAGTTTTTTTTATTACTATGTAACCAATTAAAGATAGCAAGCAGCCGAAATACAGAAAACCCAGAAACGATATTATCAACTTTCCCAAAAGTTTTAGTGAGATCAGCCATAGTCACCAATCATGACAAGGAAATGGTTAAAACCACATGATTCCATCAACTGTCAAAATTATGAATAAATTAAAGATTAACACGATTTTCACATCATTATTAGCCAAACTGGAAGAACCAAGAATTCATATTGTCGGAAAGTTGCACGATTATAACTTTTGGCATGCACTCAGACATGACTATGCTAAAGGAAACCGACTTCAGTACAACTCAGACAGAGCCAAATTTCACCATTATGATTATGTAACAGTACTGGTGGTGACCACAATGCTGCATATTCATAATTATTTGCATCACAACAGTTTGGAAATGTAAATTCAAGTTAATCTTGAAATAATTGGTGCTCAGGTGGCATGCGACTGAGAGGCTGCTCTGGATCACTAGTGATTATTTGCAACAACAAGCCATATTATGAGAAAATTACTATGCCATTCCTGTAAATATCCAAGGGATTACAACGAATAGAAAGTATTTCTGTAATTTAGTAGAGTGTGATTATCAGATATACTATGGAATCTACGGAACTTAACGAGGGCTCATTAGCCCAGCTTATACAGACTTTATGTGAAGCTGATCCTACAAACACTATTCAACGCTTTGACATTACATCTCAAATTTTACACTAAATTTCATTGCAAAAGGTATTATATCGCTCAAAATTTTACATCGATGTTCGTGTCAATAATAATTTCTTATCAATTACAAATTTCAAGTACTAATCACAGGACACTGCCCACTGCATACAAAAGATTAGCCTACAATATGTTACTACATTCATTGTGCTACAATCCACAAATTGAGTTTTAAATACTAAGTAAGGATATACTTCACTTCTAATTGGTCACCTACTAAATAAGTTACCTCAATTCCCATATCACTTTGTGCTGGAGCAACCGAGTTAAGGTAAAATCTAACCCAGATAGCGGAGTTATGATGTCTAATGTTCACAATTGTAAAGCCACGTTTATACCAGACCATTTTTATGCCAGTCTCGGTGTTGGATAAGATGTTTCTGTGTCGTACAGACAAATCTTTCTAGTTTTGTTTTTATTTTTTTTAAACGTGGCTTAACCCTTGCGTCTATCCCAATTTACCGAGCTAAAAGCCACGTTTATATCAGGCTAACACCAACACCAATTTCAACGCCAAGAAAAATCCAATTCCAGCACCCAATTTCTACAAGGATTGGACACCAACTCCGATTAACATTTTGTGTTTATACCACACCAACAACGACACAAACTTGTAATAGTAACACAGCAATCTTAATATAGTGAAGAAGCAAGTACTTGAACTAATCTGCCTTCAACCAATAGCCAACGAGTACTGGCAAGCGCACCAGAGTGCTATAAGTACCTCTGGCTGGCTTGACCTAATTACCTTTAGGTTAATTAGGTCTAGTATGATAGATCTTACCTAGCTTGATTTTGCTACGTATGGTTTCCATGTCAGCTTCGTCGCTGTATATACCTATGTATGCTGTGATAGTAATCGAACTGAACGGCAGTGATGTCTTGCCTGCCACTGATTGGTCAAGCAATTTGCAATTCATAGTCTGTGTCGTATAAAATGGAGCACTGCTCGATTTCATACGATTCCACTTTTAGACGTTTCCGACAAATCAGAAAGAGAAGACAACTCGCGATTAAGCTTTTATACCAGCCAGATTTGTCTGTACGACATAGAAAAATCCTTATCCAACACCGAGACTGGCATAAAACTGGTCCGGTATAAATGTGGCTTAAGTGCCAAGTGATAAATTTACATAATTGCACATTGAACAGGGGCAGCCCATAACTGACACATTCCATCACATTTGATAAGCAACACGTGCATGTAATTGATGGAGAGAGTTGGTCTTCCATGCTACAGTATTCATTATTATATTTAATTTCTTATTTCTACAGTTTACAGTTAGTAACATAAGAGGATTTCATATCCCACTACTATACGGAATCTGTTGAAGTCCGATTGACACATTTTTCTGTCGCAACCGTCATCAAAAGACGCTATGGCATTCATGTGGTAATACTACTAACCCAATAAAAATTTTATAAATATCACTCGGACCTCTGATTATCCCCAATACTGAGTGCATTTAGACCTCTTTACAAGAAAATGATGGTATCCAAGCTAGTAACCCGTATCCACTACTATCATACAAAGTAGTTGAGCTTGTAACCCTTCTCATCCACAACCATGCTGCAGTCACATTGTGACTACAGCATCCCCAACAGTATACAAATATACCACTTGACCTTTGCTCTTTTTATAACTTTATAATCAGCTAGTTAGCAGTTTTTCCAGGAGGATATACAGTCGAGACTAAGATTCAACTTCTGGAGAAATTGCCATGTGAAAAATAAATGGTCAAATCCAAAAGCAGGAGAAAATTTAAAAGACCATAAAAGTGTTCATTATGAAGCCGTTGGGGACAATATAAATAAAACTATCACTGTCACACGAGTACATAGTAGATGAAGTTCAGAATTGAAAACCAGTGGTACACATTGTAGCAGTATCAGATCTAGATGATCGTAAAAGCACAATGCAGCAGGTGGCAATATATAAACTCCTGCTCCCGGGAGAAACGCGAAATAGAATCTTATCAAGGCGTTGGATCTCGCAGGTTTTATGGGCAAGCTTCACCGTGTAACAATTTCTAAGGATAGATACAATATTAACATGACTGATTAGAGATTTCATTCAACCCAAACCAAAAAACAACATCATGACTGACATGGCATCTGTTATCAGATTGTAATAAGACTCTCTACTAGTCAAATACTTCTGAAAATGTGGGGACAACTCCAATTGTATTTAATGTTTAATTTACTATTGTTGTAATTTGTACAATATGGAGTTACTTTGTAGACCTGTATCCCTACTGACCGAAAACTAGAAGATCCACCTACTCTTACTCCACCCACTCTTACAACCTCAATTTACAATAAATTATTAGTAGGTCCAATTCTCTACTTTTTGTTCAAATTGAAACTATTACTAAAATGCTAAGCAACCACAATTTTTAATATAGAGTACAAAGTCACAGTAATATAATTATAGTTAATATGGCATATTGTTCTACAAATAATATCACATACGCTGGCACAGATAAGGGTGTTTGCTCAGTATATCAAACTGTCACATACCATGTACCTTAAGCAATCGAGTGCGCCACAGATATGAATAAGGGATTAGCCTGCATAAACCATACGTTATCTACATAGAGCAAAATGTACTTAGACATATTTATAATCGGTGTGGGCACTTGAGAGTCGTCTAACATCAATGTAACTAAGGAAACAATGCAATATGCACTGCCGAATTAAATAATCACTAAGTTTCAAAGGAATTGCATACTCTTTGCAAATTGTTATCACCAAACACTGTAATCAAAGTGTTTGTCAAGACATACTCTAATATGTTTAATGGTCATAGAATTAAAGTCAACCTACTTCACCTGTAAACATACACTATACAGCACTGATTCACTACGAGACTGCACGGAATTAGTGAGATAGTAAATTGAATTCTTTTGTATTCTAATGTAAGATCACATTAATCAGCCGAGGCATATCATGATATGATACCATTTCATAAGATTGTCCACACCTGTGCGTTATATTAAACATAAAGAAGTAGATGTTTGCAGGAATATTAAGAATACATAGTGGTTTCAAAATTGGTGCTCTTGATTAATGATTACAGGATTTAAAATAATTATTCAAAAGAATTGATCTGTTATGTATTGCATATTAGCAAACACGTACAGGGGAGAGGAGGGTGCTTGTGACAACATGAAATTCTGCAACATATAGAAATATTGGGTAACACAAAAGAGTAATTGATAAGTTGCATCTCACCACTAGTAAAGCTGTCTCCTAGGCTGCCCCCATATCACCAATAGTAAGACTGTCCCCTAGACTGCCTCCTATCTCACCAATAGTAAGACTGTCCCCAGGCTACCCCCTATCTCACCACTAGTAAGGCTGTCCCCAGGCTACCCCCTATCTCACCACTAGTAAGGCTGCCCCAGTAGTCTAAATATCAGAACCACAAAAGGTATGATGTCCTATGGCTAACAGCATTCTGATTTAAAAATTTTAATCTACATGCCTGTAACTGTTACCATTGTTGTTCTTTGTATTTTGGCTTGGTGTCACGGAGGTCGAAGCCCACGTGAGGATTCTACGATATATTCCCGAGCACCAAAAGCTTTATTTGGTTGCACCAGCTCGCTCTTGTAGCTTATGAGGAAAAGACAATGAGAGCCATTTGACTGCTGTAAATGATAATTGCATAATTGTTGATCATAATTCTTCATCACTTCTTGTTGGACTTTAGCACTAATATATACAATTTCCAATCTAGGTGCACTTTTAATGTTGCTATAGTTTAGTCATTATAGCTTACATCTGTACATAAATTAACTAATTTTAAATCTGCCCAGGTTATGGAATGTAGAATCAATGAGTTAATGGAATAAAGTACTTCTTACCTTTTACTTTGTAGCAATAATTACTGACAATACTAGGAGCCCAGAGCTTGTATTATGCAGGTAAACATCAGAGTAGAGTGATGAACTGTCTTCACAGAAGATGTTTTGAAATCTAATTATTTTGATTAATCACCAGGATAGAACCCCATCAAAAGTTATAATTATTGGCTTTAGCAATTATTACTAGTTATAAGTTAGCTATACTATATATTTTAGTTATAAGTTTCGTATTGTATTTACGTACAGTACATGAATTGTTTTCAATCCAAAACAGACAGCCAAAACAGACAGCCAAAAAAGGATATTCAAATATACATTTATAAGTGCTTACACTCTTAAAATGCATTTTATTCGAGAACTTCCCAAAAATTTTAAGAGTGTAATTTTTTTAAATTATTGGTTATAATAATAGTGCAATTATTGCATCGCTTTAGCTAGTGGTGTGATGTAAATAGTGCTGGTGGCGGTGCCCTGCCCCATTGTTGAGAGGCATAGATTATGAATTCTGATAGGGTAACATGTGGTTATCATGAGTAGCATTAGTAATTAATTAGGCTTATTGATTAGCAAAACTAACTCATTACATAAAAATTTTAAAAGTTAACGACTCCCAATAAAACATGCAGCTGGCAGAAACATTAGTTAACATTAATTCAATGAAGTTTGCTACTGCTACCAGTAAGGCAGGAAACAATAGAGAGTTTTAGCACGGAGTTATCAGCTCGACGGCATCGACGTGGAGGACGGCAACCTCATGAACCGGGTTCACTA
>JAOQGN010347418.1:0-13841 GCA_027564295.1 Himantozoum antarcticum
GATGCTACAGATCTACTCGCTGCCTAGAGGAGTAGTAATACGGGGGGATAACTCCGAATGTGCTCATTTTCTGTATGCATGCTTGTAATAATAATATATTTATGTATTTATATGTCTAACATTATCTATCTATATATAATTATAATAAATTTTATCTATAATTCTAATTATATTGACTGTTATTACCAACCTAACTCCATATCACTTCTGACTTTAGCTAGTAGCTAAGCGACGTAGACAACAAAGTCAATGTGTTTTCTGGAAATATGACTCATTCTGACAAATTGCTGCTAAAATAATGATATGGATTATGGAAAGCCGGTAATTAAATGGTGCACCCATTTACATAATCTATATGCATTCCAGATGTATTCTGGATTGTATTCGTATGTATTAATTGTACAGTATTTAATTGTGTAGTTTGTGTATAATGCTTGTCATGATAAATTCAACACCACACAAGTCATGGCAAGTCATAAATTGATGAGCAAGCAACTCTATGAGTTGAGCTATGAGCTAAACGATAACTTATTGTAGATATAGTGCTCGCGCTGTGTGTCTAGCAGAGAATGTAGATTGCAGACAGTAAAATAAAGTTGAAATATTCGTTGTTTTCGAAGTATATGGACATCTGTTATCGATGACAGTAGATAACAAGTGAATCATATTATAAACAGTTTCTAGAGCTCAATTTTTCTTGTCCAATTGTTCGGACTGTCATTATTGCCCCATTCACTTTTTCACATGTTGATACAGAAGGTTCGGGCCACTAATGAGTTACAGATGTAACTTTTAATGAGATTAGACTTTGCTTAGCCTGGGTTTCCAAGCCTTCTGAGGTGTGAGGATAAAGGTAGAGAGGGGGAAGATGTCCTACCTTTCTCCTGGTGCCCGCTAAAGACTGGGAAACCTAGCATAGGCTTCTCTACTATAAACAAAGTTGAACTTCAAACAATACATAGTATAAACATCATAATCAAACTGTTGTTACTATTTATTATAAACAGTCCTTGTTACTTTCCTCAGAACCTTGCTGAATATACATTTTAAACTTATTTTTTAATCATTATACTAATCAAAAACTTAATTATTTGAGCTACTAAAGTAATGGATCATTTAATATGTGCTTGAAGCAGGTGTCAAGTTAATGAAGACTCCCAGTTAGAAGTAATTGTTTGTTCTTTGTAAAACCTAATTATACATAATAATTTAATGACTTTTCAGAATTCTAATTAGTAATAAATCATTATATTACTCACACTAGGCCAATTCTTGCAGCTACTCAGCAGTTGACTGGACACTTTTATTAACTATCTATCAGTTTTATCAGAGTTTTGAGTCATTTGTGGTTCAATATATACATTTTGGTATTGAAAAAACACATTGACAGAGAGGTAGCCGAACATTTCTCTGGCACAATGAAAGTGTTGGTTATGACAATAATGTTTGGAGTAACGATCCCCATAAATATGCCTAGCAGCTAATGTCTACCAATCAAACAGTATATGTCTTCCCAACTAAAGATATGCCTGCCTAATTTGTAATTTTGGTAAGCACTGATAACCACTAATTGCCGGACCAACATACCACAGTCTGCAACTTGTAACATTGGCTGCTGACCAACAGGATTTTAATAAACAAAATATTTGAAAATTAACATAATAAAAATAATTAATCATGCCTATAATAATGATCAATAAATGTATTTGGATTTAAATTAGTTAATAAGCTTTAGCCTCGAAGGAGAAACTGCAGGCTAAATGGTAGAGTACAGTGATGAGGCTTCTATCTAGTCCATGTCAACATCCTTTTCCTTCTATGGGCATAAGTTTAGCGTTGTCACGGATTTCAAGTGCGCTTGAAATACTGCAATGCTTTATTTAGTATTTAGCCTCCAGCAAGGAAGCTGCAGCTTGCTAAGAATCATAATGAGGCTCAATACAATGCAACACTATCTCCCGAGGGCGATAATGTGTCGATCGAATATAAATTTTTCCAAATTTAAGGTAAATTTAAAAACCTTTATCGCTAGATATATCATCACAATGAACAATATTTATGTTGTCCATGCGATAAAAGATAGAGAAAATCAAACTTCTAAACTTTCCCATGTAGTGTACCAAGCGTAGTAGTATGTGATAATTTGTGGACACAAGAGCTAGTTATTGTGTACCCTACGTCTTCTATATGTTTACATGTGGATTACAGTAGCTGTTATACAGTCATTTGGAGCCTTTTTGCTCCATGCTTTGTCTTTCTATATGCCTATATATCACTTCAACATAAGTGGATCTGTCTTGTCTACTGCCTACTGCTATTGCTACTGTTTGGGTGTAGTCTCCTTGAATGACTTGTGGGTTGTGCCTTAAGCTACTTCCAGGATAAGGTAATTGCTATAACAAGGTGGAAATCCTGATTCATGGTCACTTGGAGGGATTCTGATATGGTTATGCCACCACCGTGTGCTAAATTATTAAAAATAACTGCTAATACAGTTTCAGATTATGTCTGTTTTCACACCTTTGAGATACTTTACATATTCAGTTTTGATTTATACCTTCCACAGCTCTGGCCGTGAATGCCTAAAATTAGTCTGAAACAATTTCAGCTAGATTTAGCTATTACTGCTCTAGCTCTCTCAATCTATATGTACATATCTACGTTAGCATGAAGTTTGTCAACATTTGATCCAAAAATCTTAACTTGCTTAGAAAAATATTAAGCTCTATTGTAATATTGAACTGCCAATGAGTCATGCAATATGGATTTTTTAAAGATTCCGACAGTTCAATCATTGTTTAATATTAGTTTGCATTTGTCAATAGGCACTCTATATTGACTGGACAGAAACAAAAACTTTCGTTCAATTATATTAGAAAACAACAAGCAATTCCCGATCATTACACATAATAACATGCAAAAGGCTTCTTGCCTTTCATTTTGATCGTTTACTGTACTTGTAGATATTGCAGCTGCAATTTCATCCATTCCTTTGAGGCAATTGTTTGTCATTTTGTAAACGATTTGTCATGATCATCAATCTGAGAACAAAATCAATATTTTGTGTAGTGGTACTCGCTGTAGTCTGTATCCAATACCAAATGCAATTTATAGTCATCAGCTTTTAACTTTTAACTAATGACTTTTTGTTTTTAAGAAAAAGTTGTGAAACATTAAAAAATCCTGCTTGCAGGAACTTTCACCTGCACCACGAGCCGTTCGTTTACGAGCCATTTGTTTCAGTTTAAATTTGCTTATTGCTAAGAGGAAGGGAAGGGCATTACTGTAAGCTTTGTGCTTTGTAGAATGGTGTTATGCAACTTAAAATCCAGCAATCATAAGTTTAATTTTGAAGAATAATAATCTATTATTATTATACTACATGTACAATTGTACATCCATGTGTGATAATTATGCATATTTTATATTGTTAACTGGAATACTCAGCCCACTGATTGTTGTATTTTTATATTGTACATAAATACACTATTATAATAAATAAGTACAAGAACCAGCGGGTTGAGTATTCTAACAAATAATATTATGATACATAATTATATTATAATTATGTGATATGAATCAACCGCAAATTATAGCTATAATATAATCATGATATAATCATAAGCATATAATGATACTAACGTTAGTATATATTCTTATGGATATAATAACGTTAGTTATTATATCCATAAGAATATATACAAGAGTTTCAACAACGTTGTAGTTATGTTCTCTTTGCTTAAAATAATTAAGGTAATAATTATATAGCCCCACCTTCCACCTGTCGATGGTTTTATTATGCCATCATGGTATCATAGTATCAACAACCATAACTTGGGTTTCATATTACCTAATTATCGTGAAATATCTAGATAATATACATGTACTTTTAGTTTCATCTAATGATTGGTAATATTTGTTTAGACACAAATACACATTTTTCTCATTTACACGACTTTTCAACGTCAAGATAAATGCTTAAATGCAGATAGCATCTGTTCTGTACATATATTCAAATTTATCTGGGTATATGAATATTAGCTATTCAGTAAATAGCTAAAAAGGCCTAAAAAATTAAGATATCTTTTATCATTAAAAGTATGCTATATCGTAACATTTATCAACCAATTATCGATCAATCTATTGACATGGAATTTGTTTCCTGCTATATAATATAATATATTATATAACATTATTTTTAATGTCTAATTGCCGTAATGTTTAGAAGTAAACAAGAGGGGGATTACAATGAATTAACTATACTTATTATGTGTTATACACAACGATGTACCAAAATAAATTAAAATAACTAAAATATCGAAGTTTTTGTAAATTGAATATGGATAAATTTACAGTAGATATGCTTAGAAAATAATCAAAATATGTACATTTATATGGAGTGTTTGCAAATGGTATTACATCGGGTTGAAACAATTCAATGTCACTGCAATGCTGTAGTGTTTGCATACTTAGAAGTATAACTTCTAAGTACTGTTGGTCTATATTTAAACAGTTGAGTGGTTTTTTATCATTGGGTGGGAGAAAGCAATTTATGTTTAGAAATCAGAACCGATTTTTCTCATTAAACTGCAGTCAACATCAATTAGTGATATTTCAAACACCTAATTATTGTAATTGGGGAAAACCACAACATTTTGTGGTTTTGCTTAGTTGACCACAAAACACTGTCATATTAATTAATTATAGCAACAGCAGTCAGTGCAGTTCAATGTAGGTAATGATACCGGTGATGCTGTCCAGCAATCATAGCAGGTAGAAGTAGTAATCTGTTATCTCTGCCAATAGAAGGTAGTATCTAATATCGTTTATACCTACACTACTAGCCCTATTCCATGGCCCTCATTGGGGGTGGATCTACTGGTGGCGCGTCGTGAAAGGATATAGAGGTACGGCTAGATATGCCTCTTTTTTTTCATGCCTACTCACCTGCAATGAGGGCTCTGAAACAGGGGAACTATAACACTTCTACACCTCTGATATGTGATATGCCACACTACCCACTACATTACACCACCATGAAGTGTGAACCATGGTTCAGGGGTGTAGCGTTTGCCTCTCCTGCCAAGCTTTGTCACAACGTGGAGTTACCCCATGATGAGCCGGAGTGGAAAACAACGGCTCGTGTGGTGTATCACACAGCTCCAGCTCGTCATGGGGGCAACTCTACATTGTGAGAAAGCTTGACAGGACAGGCTAGTGTAGTGTGTGTGTAGAGTTTTATAGACACTCCTTGCTGAGAGAGTAAATATAATATAAAGGCAATCTAGTTGAGAGTTTGCACATTTACTTATTTACAGTTATTGTAGCCTGGGCTTCCAAGCCTTCTGGGGATATTGCGGAGTAGGGGGAGAAGCGAAGGCTTTGCAAAATCTTATCAGACGTAGGATGATGAGGTCGCTATGTTAGCATAGATCCCTTTACCATTCAACGCCTTCAGAAGGCGTGGGAATCCAGGTAAAAGTTGTTGGTGTTGCTTTTTCTGTTATATTTTGCGTTTAATTCTTTTAAATGGATTGCGCTGGTTGTATTGGTTGCGCTGGTTTCGCTGGTGGTGCTGGTGCTGCTGGTACATGTAGTTTGGATTACATTATAGTCGCTGGCTATATTTATCTTATTTATTTATGAAGATTTGGTGGTAAATATTCTCAGTAAGTATAATTGTACACATGCATTGGTGTCAGGCCAAAAGTGTCCTTGTTGTCGGTTATGACTCAAACCTGCCGATACCTGCTGATACCTGCCGATACCTGCCGATACCTGCCGATACCTGCCGATACCTGCCGATACCTGCCGATACCTGCCGATACCTGCCGATACCGATACCTGCCGATGCCGATACCGATACCGATACCGATACCTGCCGATACCAAGCAGATTTCAGTACGGAATTATCAACTCAACAACATCCTCTAGACTCAGCAGCCAGTCACGTGATGTTTATCTAGTTGTATGGCTTAGAATGCCGTTAATACGGAATACCGAAAATAGATAAGATTATTCATGATTACAGGTGGCTTGAAAGAGCGCAACTTCCAAAATATCCCATTAGCAACTTGTCAACTATGCTTTGCTGAAAGCAGTTGGCATCGACCACCGATGGTTGTCGAGCTGATAACTTTGTGCTGAATCTCTCTTTTGTATGGTTAAAACTTTGGTTAAATCTACGAAATGATTTGCATTTATGTAGGATTGTATTATAGGAATAAATAAAACATTTCAGCCGTCAGGTAACATTTTGAAATGATTTAATGATGAGATCACCAAAGTGCATCAGTATAGAAATTGTAATTTATTCTTAGTTTTCCCTAGCATTCTTTGTCAACTGCGTGACTCACCAATAGAAAGCAAGAAAACATTACATAATTACATCAAATGAAAGCTATGGTCAGAAAATACATTAAATGGTGCTAGATGTAATTGTGCAACTGTTATATTTTAATGTTCTTGTCAATTGCTTAATTCTGGAATATATGGAGGCTGAAACTTGACTTGTGGATTATAAATTACTAGATATATTCACACAGACAGAGAAATCTAGTTAGATGTGTTATTCTGAGAATTCCATAATAGCATGGCAAGGCCATACATTGATGGCTTGTATTTTAATAACTTGTTTTCTTGCATAGAAATTACTCCAAAAAAGGACACAACTCCCAATTATAGATTTAACCGATTTGGGAACATAATGTAATAATTTAGTCATCCCTCTTCATAGGGTGAATACTCCTAATGCATTTACGCGTTTTTTGTGAGCCAAAGCGAATAGATATGCTAATGGAGAGGTGAAACAGGATCTATAATAGCGTCTATTTGAAAATAGACACAACACTGCGACGAAATGAGAAATACATTTCATTTTTCTGATGGTTGCTGTCAACCCCAATCATTAGCACTGAAACTCTATAGTACAGTTATTCAGTGATTGACAATCCATGCTTCCCATATGCCATGTCCATGATCTACATCATATCGAGTAGGCCTAACACTCTGCTTTAGGATATTGCTTAACTTGAGAATGAATTGAACATTCTTTTATCATTATCAGTTAACTTTTTTTGTTATAATAATTAATCGATTGATTTATATGCTATGCTTCAATAGCTAGTCTAGTCTTGGCTCTAAGCTCCTAATTATCATATGCACTATATAACTGCAATCTGGAATATGACACAAATTGGCCTAAATCGTTTTTGATTGATTTGTAACAATTTCAAACATGTTTTACACAAACTTATATAAATTTATAAACGTTGATGCATTTATGAATTCTGTGGTGCTCTTTGTGTCAAAACTTCTGTAGTGTCCATCAAATCTCCAATCAATTCCAGCTACTTTTCACTAAACAATGACTTGCTAATTTAACATTATGTACATATTCGCAGATTATAATAAAAGCTTACCAGGTAATTACACTCAGCTTGGCCATGGTAGGCAGGTAAGCAGGTAGGCAATAGGAAGGCTTCACACTTTTTGGAAGTTCACTTACACGAGACAAGGTCCTAATATTAGGGACAAGGAATTTGTTTGGGTGACACAAATCTTTCTTTGACTGCCAAATAAATTTGTGCGTCTTTAGCACCAGTCACTTAAGTCGGCAAAATGTATACGTTGGGGAAAAGAACGTCATGCATATCGTTTACTTATAATAACATTATATTACTAATATAATATTAACATATTATTGCGTTGTAACATTGTAACATAATTATTATTACATTTTGCTGCCAATGAAAAGCCCCCCAATTAAGCAATTGACACCAATCAAAGTTCTCACATTGAGTAGTCAGCTCTTGTTTAAACAATAGGCAGAACGCGGGCATTTAAATTTAAATTTAAAGGACGCCAACATACACGTGACATTGGTAAGCTGTGAGGCATCACACAACACTTCCAATGGTCTTATGGTTAGAATGTCTGACCCATGGTCTGACCTTACTTTTAGCCTACCTAGGAATGTCAGTGCTATAATTACAAATTCCCTTCTTACTGTTGCTAAATACAGATACATAAACCCCTCATTCATCTTACAGCGATCAAATTATACCAACTAATTACAAACTGACATTGCAACAGAGTCACAGGCTGTTCAACTACTGTAGGCTGTGGTGTTGAGGTCTAGCTAGACCCTAATCTCCAGTTTAGTCCTTTTGATGGCACATTGTGGTGTACCAAGCATTGCTACTCTAATAGTAGATTGGCTATAATAGTAGCCAAAAATAGCATATAAATTTGTACTTGTGCAATATCAGCAGTGTACAAAGTGTACTAATACAGCAGTGTACTAAGAGTACACTGCCGTTTCAAACTGGGAACTGTGTCAACTCTTGCCACTTTGTGAGGAGCCGGATACCAATGCATCAATCACTTTTGATGCATTGGTGAGATGCTGTGAGTGGTAGCCTCTGTTCCAACCTACTACTACTTCATTTGCTCTGATCTTGCGTTGGTGTGAGGCTGTGAATAGTAGCTCGTGTTCCAAACGATTGCTGCTCCATTCTCCGATGCAAATATAAATTTTCATGAATGTTTATTTCATGGTGCGAACCAAAAATTATTGGGAGCAAGAGTGAATCTAAATTATTTTCCTTGATGACATACTGACATTGGATATTACAATGAAGTGTACTTTATATAATTTAAGAAGCTCACCCCTGAACTATTCGAACAAATGAAGTCATAGCTAATTGGTTCCGTATTTCCAAACATGTATCTCCAACATCTTAGATGTTCAGCAGCAACACAGCAACGCCTTCACTATAATTGCAAAAATAAATTTTTTACTACAGGAGCTCAACTTACATGGTTGTAGTTGTCTTCTCTTTAATTTAACTTCAATTATTGTACTGCTGAACTTAAGTAGCCGGGACCTATGAAAAGTGGAAACGTTATGTAAATTTTTGCCTATATACAAAGCAATTAATCAAAATTTAATCTTTGTACCAGTACCAGGGACTGGATTGCCAGTATCTGAAGAAGAAATGGGTGGGCCAAATGAACAAGGAGGAAGAAAACGAAGGCAATGAAAATATTGAAAATACATTAACATTTTTTGGAGGCATCAGTCAGTGGTAATATTATGATGATTCCAGAGAAGTTTTGCATTAGAAGATTAAAAATATACTAGTAAACATTTTGCTTGAACCAGGATACAGTTTCATGACAATTGCTTGCAATAACATACATAACATGTTATAGATCGTACCTCTGTCTATGTTCAGTAGAAACTAGAAACAATATTATGTTGTGACACCAAAAATATGCTAGTTAAAATGAAAATTACAAGGCATTAAATCAACTTGGATATTTCAAATGGTAAAGTATAGGTGTAAACTATAGCACAATTTCGAATCCGACTTACTCGCTTTGCATATTAAAGATACAGTGACGGAGACATCGTACATCGTACATCGTACATCGTACATCGTACTAGGTAGAGTTTATTAAATATGTTATACCAACTGCCTAATTTGTTAAAATGTAAAAATGATTTCATATCAGAACTGATACTGATTATAGGTATGCTCTCCTATTCACTCAAGTCAGCTTTTGTTGGACTAACATTGGATAATCAGGCTGCAACGAGGTGCAGGCAGTTGAAGGTTGACTCAAATTTTTGAGTATAGCACTTGAAATAATTATTTTATAAATTATTATTCATTTCAAAATGTGAGATGGAGACACTGGAGATTGTGAGAGCTACTAATTGCATGGTGCTGGACGCCAGCTCAAGAGTTGCCCAAGGCTGTTGTTTGTTGTATGCAAGAACTTGTGGTTTCCCCTCATACTATGAGTTGTTATTAACATTTGAGCCGGCTGGTTTTACAAAGTATTATTATGCTCAAGCAATTAGTTGAATAGAAAAATACACTTGAGGCTTTTTAATGGCCTTTTTCGGCCAACTACAACAACATGCATTTCTTTGTTTCTTTGATTTCTCTCTGGTTGTGATACTACTGTAATTTGCTACTTTGGTTTATAAATACTTTGCTTGGTTCCCAGTCAAGTACCTGATATGTTCGGATTCCTACTGCTACAAAAAGTTCAATAACAATTAGTCTGAGTGGATTGCAAGTTTGTTTGATTTTTGGTCACAATTGCCATGACTGTCAACAGCACAGGGTCTAATGTAAAACTATATTCACAGCTTGCATATGTCATGCTAATTAATTGAGACAATATATATTATTTTAATTGGTATGGGATATACAGTGGTGAATTTTGGATTTAGCTCAGTATCCATTGCCTGAATTATTATAATAGGTACACCTATATCCTGTAAGTCTATGCTGCACGCGAAACCTAATCAGAGGTTATTTGTCTAATATAATACATGTAGATAATTTTGTATCTTTCAACGTCAGAGCTATAATTGTTTTGGATGCTGTAGAAAGCTATTGTTTTACTTAGTACTCGCTGCTGGTGCTATTCTTTATTTTGATTCACAGTTTCACCCCTGCTGTGCAAATTTATCAGTTTATTTATGCTATCTAACAACTTCATTGTAATTCATTACAGATATATCGTAATTATTTCTTTCATGCATTGTAATATTAAGAAATTTTGCTTCATCTCAGAATAATAAGACATAGAATAGCCCAGTTGTTTAGGGTTTGTATGAGAGCATTCACTCGAAAACTAATAATCAATGGGTCTTCTTTCTTTACGCACATGTAATGAAAAGGATGTATTGAGAGCAATACTGATGATGAACAAACAGGTGCTTAGTCAGGTGCGCTCTCATTGGTCCGTCCTTAATGCCCTACCACTGTAATGTGCTACTGTGAGCCACTGTTATTTAGTCGCATGTCATTGCTTAGGCCAGAGCCATCGTTGGATTAGTGAATACTCATTGTTTGCTATACTCCAACTTCAACCTTCAGATATTCAGATACACTTTGGCAGCAACACGATTTAGATAAATAAATGTTCTTGAAATATTTCGTTCTCTCACTGATGGAAAGTTTTTAAGTTCAGAGGCATTTACTTTTTCATTGGCAGCATTTACGGTCATCACGCATAAGTCGAATGTCATCACCTACTGCTAGACCTAGGATAATCTCAATCTGAGATCTGAGATCACAGAATGATGCCGTGTAACAGAGGACGGTCGTTATTGACTGCAGTCTGTGGATTATTTGTAGTAGTTAACATTTCAATCTGTAGTAGTAGTCAAACTCCTGCAGCGGAAATATCTGATCCCACCGAAGGTATGTAGCTAATTAAGAGACTTAGAATACTTAGCGACTTGAGTGACTTGAGACTGAGAGTAACGGTAGTACAATTTATTCATGGTGTCCCATTGCTTGGGTTGGTGTTGAGAGTGTGATAAATCAATGCATCCATGACCAACTCCAAACAGGAATTCCCTTTGATTAGGTCACCGCTTGACTTCGTTACTGTAATTTATCCGTAGAAGTGGTACGTGTATGACTTTGACTAAGTAGTCAACTAATATTATATAAGCATGCTAGTCAGTTCATGTGGTGATGTTATAGATTGTAGTGGTTGCTGATTCTACAAATAAGCTAGTACTTTATACTTCGCTAGAGTTATCTGTCCACTGTTCATTATTTTGATTGCGATGGAACTTTCTACTATGCTAATGGCTATATAACTGGGGCCAATGTTCACAAAATAGGCCTAGTGTGTGGCAGTGGAGCAGATGGCTGACACACTTTCACATAATCCAGTCACACAAGTCATGGCCAAGCTGTGTGTCTGTTGACCTGTCCCTTTGAGTGTTTGAGATGACTTGTTTGAGATTTCTCTGTCTGAACTCCGAAGGATTAAATGTGTAGAATGTGGGATGTAGGATGTACAGCACTAAGTTCTTTGTATGATTTGGGGCGGTGGGTACAAATGATGCTTTACTCAAAACGGTAGTTGCATCGGTCTTCTGCCATGTAGGCACTGTTGGTGTTCAACATTGGTGCATGGGTAGTATTTGTATTGTTGATGTCTGGAGAACCATAGTCTAGGCATAAATTACGTTGTGATCATTTGTGTAATTGAGAATGTTGAAATGTCAGTTTTATGAGATGAAGTGGCGGCTTTGCTTAGCCCTCAATCCATCAGCATTAAATTCTTTTTAACTCATTGCAGACAAACAGACCCAAGTCTGTGTCAATATTACACTAAACACTTGGGCAAACATTATCTCAGTTCGTTTAGCTTCTGCATGCTTGTTTGTTGGGTATATAACCTATATATATATTAACAACAAAAAGGGTTGAAAGGTTCGTTCAAATGTTTCAGTAAAAGTCTGAAACAATTGGACATTTGAGCTTCATAATATACAAAGTCGCTTATTGTTTGACCTGAAACCTTGCATTGTGAAAATATAAATTAAGTAAATTTACTGATATTGAAATTCAGATATTAAATTGCTTTTGTCATGCACTGTGTACATGTTTGTTATATGGAGTTCCTTAGTAAATGATTATAGAAGAATGCCTTTATATTCTATCCCATTATTAGTCCATCGCAAGCTGATTTACTTTCTGACTATAATTGTAATAATATTGTGATTATGGCAGATGCAATCTTAATCAAGAATACACACCTCTGGTTGGTGCAGTTCACTAATCAAGGACAGATTCCAGTTTTGTATTAATTATTGCACAGCCAGACGCAGCTATCGCCAGATAACAATTATAACTGAGCCCTTTGAAATTAATGTGGTTAATTTGGAAATTGTTAATCCATACAAATTTGGCGTCATATAATATAGTAAGTGTTACATAATCCAGCTTTCCTGGATTGTATAACGGTGACAGCTCTGCCCTTTTTACCTCTAAAGTGAATTTCCTAGTATGTTGCATGTTATGTTCACTTTCTCACATTGTTTGCTCGTTTTATTCTAGTTGTGGTGCTCGACACACTAAAGGCAACAGATCAATTAGAATGGACTATATACCCAGAGGATGCGCCATCTTCCGTAAATCCAGCAGTAAGTATTGCACATCTTCAGACTTCATACTTGACCCAGTATTATGCAGTAGGTCAAACATCAGCATGTGGTGATGAATTTATAGTCTAGGTGTCTAAGTTTTGTAAAACACTATTTGGTGATGGTGGCCATTTGTTGGATATAGTTTGACACTGTTTGGGTACCCAGGCTAATAAATTTGATATGTTGGTTAGTTAGCAATAACTTTACACATTTTAAGCTCTCAGCCAAACATCTCTTGATCTACTTAGGTTACTTATTTTACCTCTTTTCTTCTAATCTGACAGTTCTGTCAGTCTCTACTCTTATACAATACACTTAGTTGATCCTTATCCCATTTCTATAACTATCTAGTATATAGCCTATAACCACTGCCACTGGGCAAACGTCATTCTCCCTGACATATTTCATCTTGTCATGTACTCTTCTCAGTATTATTAGTTTTTCAGCTTAACCAGCCAAAGCCATCAACAATATTGCCATTCACAGTTCAACTTTACTCTTTCATTTCTCCTGTTCATTAATTTAATCTGTTTGTTATAACCACCAGTTGACATAACACAAGGTCTTTGTAGGCCAACTAATGTAGCACTAATGGTCATTATCTCATTAATTTAATTTGCATGCATAACTCCTGCTCTGCATTAACAGCTGATTGCCTGCAAACCTCACCTCTTCCGTATGATATATTAATAATAAAAATTAATAAATATGTCATTAATATATGTATATAAATATTTATTTACTCATTTTTACTTTTCTATTGCCTACAGCACTGCTAAGAGCTACCACCTTTAAAGGGATAGTTCACATTTGAGACTATATCTGGTGAATTATTGCCATTACTGTGTTCTTGCTAGAATAAATTTGC
>JAOQGN010347529.1:0-13833 GCA_027564295.1 Himantozoum antarcticum
TATTTTATTTTAAATTGAAAAAAATTTCTAAACCGGAAGGTCTCTCCTCCGCCCCTCCCCGGCCGCCCGCTTGCGTGCCAACCATGCGGATATCGGAAACCCAGGCCGTCATAATTTGGCAGTATATTTTCCACAGGCTAGGCAAAAAAATTTTTGTCACGACACCACTGATGACATAGCCCACGTAATCAAGTATGCAAGAATGTGCATCCATAACAATACTAACAACAGGCGCTGCCCTTTTATATTCACTTCTGAAAATGTACAAAAAGGAATAACTATAACTGTATTGGGTTTTTCCAAAAACAGACTCCAAGTTTCATTTTGGCTCTTCAATTACAACCAAGTGCATGCTCATATTGCATTCGGCAAGTCGCCGGGCAGGTCACTTTATTAGTTTGAATGATGGCCGCATGATTCTTTACTGAAAGCACCTAATGTTTTTCCAAAACACAATATGGATTGCTAGCAGATGCATAGCAAGTACAGTACATGTAGTAGGATTCAGTAGGTTATGGTTTGGAATTTGGAATGCAGACACTCAGCTGCTGGGATAACAGCAAATAGATGGCCAGATAGCCAATAGAACTCCATAAGACTTGCAACAAATACAGTAGCCAATAGAACTCCATAAGACTTGCAACAAATACAGTAGCAGCAAAGATCATATAATAACATTGGTAGCAGGAACTTTGTGGCAAACAATTATTTTTTTATTATTTCTCTGCCAACACAAACATTGCTATAAACTGCTGTAATAAATTGTCAACTAATTATTGTGTTTATGTAATGAGTTGTTCCAGTGGTGGGCAAATCAAAAGGGAATATTCTATAGTCAAATCAGAAACTGCACCTAGACTAGTTGTTGACAAAGCTGAGCGTGTCAAAATATGTAGCAAAATACCCTTGTAAGGGGAAAAATTCCTTAGTCCTCTGTACTACCAGCATATTGTTCAAACAATAATAAAAGAATAATTTTTGACTTTGGCATTTCTCCCAAATACAAACCCCACACCCAAATCAGTTTTATATTATTGTATTTACAGCTTCATCCAATACCCTGGTGTTAACATGCTGTTGTTCTTGTAAAGGTATCGGTGCACTTTTCCTCATGTGACCTGTTGTTGTTACCAGTATATATGGTTTTTGTTTTTGAATGACTATTTTAAACGGGTTTCATTTAAGTGGACAACCACCGACTTATGCAATCATTACAATCTCAACAGTAACCAATATATTTTTGAGAAAATATTTAATCTTTCTCATAGAATTTCAGTGTGCCTACACCATCTATCAGCGGTGCGGGCGCAATCAAACTCACTGATGGTCTAAAACTATCCTGAGCTGGCTAATTCTCAAGGCGAAACAACACAAGAGAAGACAATTAATGCTAATAAAATAATATAATTCATTCTGTGCTTGCCAGCCTATTTCCACTACATAATGTAGTCTGCAACTGTAATAAATCTAGCTTGTAAGCTGCAAGCCCTGCATGTCTGCCCCTACATAATCATGAGTTGATGCTAATACTCAATTCATTTATAGAAAATAGGAGTTGCCTTAACTTGAGTTACACAAAGCAGACAACTCCAATATTGTAGTAGCTATCCAATGACATAGTGTATATTATTATTTCAGCACTCTCCCACACACCTTGTAGATTGTACCTGCAGTCATGTACTACAACGACATCACACAATTCTCTTCTACGATCAACACAATTCTAATTCTACAAGCTGGGAACACACTGGGACGTCACGAGCGTAACCTAGGCTCAGTGTAGCAAAGGGAGACATACATGGCTCTCAGTGTAGCAAGGGGTGACGTACATCGCTCTCTGTGTAGCAAGGGGAGACATACATGGCTCTCAGTGCATCAAGGGGAGATATACATGACTCTCAGTGTAGCAAGGGGAGACATACATGGCTCTCAGTGTATCAAGGGGATACATACATGGCTCTCAGTGTAGTAAGGGGAGACGTACATGGCTCTCAGCGTAGCAAGGGGAGACATACTCTCTCTCCCCTTGCTACAGTGAGAGCTGCCCAGGCTAGCTGACACTCACTATTACGATGATCAAGATGAACATGATATATGGATGCAGAAAACATTTAACAGTCCAGAGCAGTGCACAAAGATGACAACCATTTCCTAGATACAGGCGCAGTTATTGATTGAATAAGTTTATTTACACTAAACACTAAATACAGTATTGTAACATATGTAAAAATACAGTAGCTGGCAGAATTAGGGCATGGTAAGAACATTAGTGGATTATCTCGCATCTATTTTCAGCACTGCATTAAATAGTTATATTATATGCTGAGAGAGAGGAAAAATAAATATATTATAATCATAATATGCATTTATTTGTAACTAAACAAAATTAGATACTGTGCTCTCAAAAAATAAATGAAGTAATATAAATCAACTGACAAAATAATTTCTATATCAAAGACTAGAACTTTGGAGTAGAACAGAATTGTACGTTACGCTACACTACTATCTCAATAATATAAAAACATTCATACATTGTTAGACCGGAATTGTCAGGTAGCATTACACCTAGCCCTACTACAGGACCCTTGCTTTTTAAATCTAAATCTAACTGAAAGCCATCAAATCAACATACCACCAGATAATCTATCTAAGAACCTTTGAGTAACATAAACCATGATACGACGATCCTGTACTCTTACTATTGTATTTCACAAGAGTAATTTTAATTTGTGATTGAACAAAAAAATACACCATTTAACATTGCAACACAAATGCAGTCACTGGTCACCGTCACAGTTACTTGTGATACAGTATCCCTCAATATAGTTCCCATAATCAAACACGAAGAAAGCCTAACCTCATTAGAGTACTACAGAGAAAGGCGACCAGACTACACAACATTACAAGTATACAGAGCGAGAGAGTCGTTGGCAGCATAGAGATACTCCTACTAAATACACCATGCTGTGCAATAGTCCAAAGAGTCCAGAGAGTTATAGCTCCTGTAATGGCAACGGTTGACTTCTAACGGAATTCCATACGGAAACCCTGCAACTTAACATATAGGACAAGAATAGAGATATAGGCAGGTATAGACACTCTAACATGTGCCTGCCACCTACTTTCCCAAGCTCTCATTGAAAAGATTTGTTGCCCTGTGATCACATCACATGTGTTACATGGAATAATCGCCTAGCTGATAGCTCAACAATCCAAACTAGATAGTCCTCATGTTCTATGCAGCAACTATCAATCAGCACAGACAGGAGACATGAGGGAGAGAAGAGAATTTGAGCCCCTACACCCTTCATAAGAATCGGCAGCTAAGATTAGAATGGCCTATGGCCGTATACAATGCTATATCTATGTAGAGATAACAGAAATATAATTGACTATAAAATTCAGGTTAAAATCAAATCGGCTTAAAATCACTTCGGCTAGCAGTCACTTCGGCTAGTAGCCACTTCGGCTAGCAGCCACTTCGGCTGGCAGCCACTTCGGCTGGCAGCCACATCGGCTAGCAGTCACTTCGGCTAGCAGTCAATTCGGCTAGCAGTCAATTCGGCTAGCAGTCAATTCGGCTAGCAGTCACTATAATTGCTGTCACGATAAAATATGCTGCTATTCAGCTAGCAGTCACTGCCAATTAATTTAAAAGCATGGGCAAACATTACATAATTTCAGCTACAATTCTTCATATCTATATGAAGGAGCAAGTAAAGCTAATTCCATAACCAACCTACACTGTCTCACAACACACACAACAATCTGATGGAAGGAAAGAGACGCCAGCGTCTTTGGTAATTAATGTATACCATGGAAGGATAGTGTCAAATTGTCACTTCTTGATTTCTACCTTATAAATGTAATCAAACTTCCCATTGATATCTTACATTTGTATATAGAGTAGTGAGAAATCATTGCCATGAGGACATTCTAAGTGAATATAAATATGAGACAGGTGAAACGTTTCCAGCCTTTGTTTCAGCCTTTGTATGGATAATCTGCTCTAAATGGTATGGTATTCCTATTACCACAGACTAGCGTTTGGCCTGATAATCAAGTGTAACAGTACGAATCACTACTACTATTACTACTACTACTACTACTAATGCTAGTGTCCGGGAGAGCCAGAACTATTGGCCCAATCGAAATTATTACTATTTCCTCAATTGCACTCAATGTGCAGAATCAAACAATCTATGTTTAATTACAATGTATACAGAGTATACAAACAATGCCAGAAGTGTGCCCACACAATACCAGAAGTGTGCCCACACAATGCCGGCAGTGTGCCCACACAATACCAGAAGTGCGCGCACACAATACCAAAATTGCGCCCACATAATACCAACAGTGTGCCCAACAATACCAGCAGTATGCCCACACAATACCAGCAGTATGCCCACACAATACCAGTAGTGTGCCCACACAATACCAGCAGTGTCCCCACACAATACCAGCAGTATGCCTACACAATACCAGCAGTGTGCCCACACAATACCGCCAGTTACCGCTACAGCAGCTAAACTGTGATCCAGTGAAAGTTGAACAACTTTTTATGCATGTAATCACAGAACACAGCGTGGAATGAAATCCCCGCCTGCAGGACAAGTAAAACTATAAGAGTACTAGTGGATAAAAACTGGCTGCCGACCTTCGCTGCCAGAGCTGTCTAGGTATATAGACCAGAGCACCTGCATAGAGTAGCTGGTACAGATACAATATCATCAGAGATGTCCATATAACAAATTCAAGTAGAACCTTCCTGTAGGAAATTACTTATAAACATTGACTTTCTCTGGTCTAGCAGCTGTTTATCAGCTTTGGTGTGTGCCTTGTCACTTTTAGTGCGTATCATCACTGGTCCGAATACGTTACCTAAAATACAGATATTCAAGTTAATGGTAAACAAGCCTTTCTTCACTGTGTTAGAAATCGTAATATATGTCAAGTAATGATGATGTGCAATATAAAAATATATTTAAATATTGCAGTGTATCTAAATATAATTATGATAGATTGTTGTATTTTATACACAGTCGGCACCCAGTGCAGACGCAGATATGTATACATTATAGAATATACATACGTATATTAGTACGTGTACATAATACATGTATATAACTATAATTGCTATGTATAAATTATTATTACTAAATCTATTGCGAATGGATTGACTGGATGATGTAACGAATGCGCCACAATCGTGTAACAACAACAAAACGGCCTACAGAAAGTGCCTTTTTAATCCACCGTTTGCTGCTAACAGGAAAGAATGTATGGAACCAGCCGACTCTTGCCAGATTGCTTATCCCAAATATAAAAAAATCATCACAAGGCTGAGCATCTGAGCAACAGTAGTATGAATAGAGTAGCATGCTTAGGAGGGTATTGACCACAGTATTACATCAATGCACATATTTTTGTGGTTATTACCCATCTTATATCTATTTGCTTTACTCCACAATAATACAAGCTATGCCAGAGAATGCAGAAGCAATAACAGCCATCAGTGACATCATATGCTGCCAGCTGGTTTACTCCAGTCTCGTTGACAAAAACAAGTGAATAACGACCAGCTACAGCTACGTAACAGTAATTATAGGTCTGGTTTGTCGCATGACATCGCAATGCAAGAAAAAATATTGATGAAATTGTCGATCAGTGACAGCACAGGTCAAGGGTTAAGCCAGGTGTCTTTATAGAGGAACGCATGTGCTGCAATAATATGATATTGCTGGGGATTCTGTCAAGATCTAAACAAAACCATCAAAACAGCATGTAAGCAAAAGCTAGCAATAGCATAGAGGATATATCTTTTTGATTTCGATATTTTTCTACGAGATCTCCAGATAGATCTCCTTCTAGAGTTTAGGAGACCACGGCACAAATGTTAGCGTTAGGCTCGATAAATGAAAGAGGAAACCTTTCTCGGGGCGCAAACCTCCAGTTAGTTGGTGAGACTCGAACCCAGGTGTTTGCAGACAACTTGAGTCATTGCTACAAGCGCTAACTTGAAGCCACAGCAACCAATGATGATTTACTAGGTGCCTCTGACTTCCAGTCAGTAGTCACGATGCTTTTATCATTTTTGGGAAACTTGCATCAGGTAGACTGTGAGCGGTAAAATCATGTGTTAACTTAAGATCCAAATGTTTTAGAGAGCTCAGAATTAAATTTTATAACTAAATATTTTACAGTCTTTTATTGTCCAATTATCTATGATATCTGTATCTAGTCACTTCTTGATAACAACTTCTTAGCACATTATAATTATATTCTCCATTGATTTTATCACTGTATAACAAAATATTTCCGATATCTAAGACTGAAAGAATTTTGATATAATATCGATATATTATATCAATATCAATGCACAATCCCCCAGCAGTCAGGTACAAGTAAAATGCAAAATAACAATCTACCGATAATCATCGCCAACAGTCTAATAATGAAGTATTTAGCCTAATTTTTTTACTTTAGTATAAGATAAATAACATTTAAAATTCCATCTAAGCCTAACGCGTGTATCCCTCAATGGATTCACTTCCGAAAGAACGCAATGTAAAAATTATGCATATTATATTTGTCATTGTTGAACCAGTGAATTTTAAAATTTAATATAATCAAAACATTACAAATCCTACGATAAAATTGACTACATTTTTACATCTTTACAAACACATACATGTATAATTACACTGAAACTCGAAGCAAGTCACTCCTAAGAATTTTCATTTATTTGTTTGCTAAAATATCATTACAGCACTGGAATGAGAAGTTTTAGGGTTTAGTACGGTATACCAAGGCTGTCTTCTCTCTGTACCAATACATTGACGTATGAGAGAGCTGGGCCTTTGGGTAGATAACTCTTAATTATGAGAACTCATTGAGTAATTTAACATTTCTTTGTAATACTATTCATGAAGAATTCATGCAAACTTGATCTAAATAGAGCTTTCAAGCAAAAATCCAGATTTTTTAGTCGAGCATTTGAATGTTAGCCGCTTTCTATTTTTTAGCATAATAATTACTGCTGTTGCTATTTCACAACAAAAGGTGTTTTTTTGACCGAGCTTTTTAATGTCTTCTATTAGTCGTATCACACTTTTATAATATACTATACTATTTATGTAATATATGTATTGTATTTCAGATGTATTTGATAGTATTTACGTAATTTTTCATGTGAATTGTATATTATTGATTATTATAATTATATTTTAGTCCTATATTTTCTTCAACATCTTAGTTTAACCTTAACTTTTTGCGGGTGCGGTAATAGACAAGAAGCTTCTCTCTCTGACCTCACGATTTGAAGAATGCTCGGAAACCCAGGCTATTCTGTAACCTCCGACTTATCATTATATCATACTGTGTAATACTGCGCATAACTGCGAATTTGACATCAATGTTGTTATTGGGATGATCTTTCGTGCGCGCCTATTGGCTGCTCTTGACTGCTCGAGACATGAATAGTGTCGTCATGCTGTGAAAATGCGCACGTGCTAGATCACTAGATCAGATGGTTATTTTTAAGAGCTAATGACTCCAAACTGTTGCATGCAGGTCATTTGCAACTACCACCATTGTAAAGAGTTGTCATGATAAAATGATCAATTTATTTATATTACTACCATTAAAAATGGCTGGCTTCCATCTTTAACACTTTGAAATGTCTTAGTCGAAATGCGTTTTATAAATAGACTTACATCATCATCATCATCAAGTGTTTTAATGTGTTTGGAAGTTCAAGATACAAAACAATTAATTTTATGGTATTCTATCCATTCTATTATTCTAATCAAGATATATTTTAGTTTGATTTTTGTATAGTTTACTATTAGCAGTGATTTCATATCGTATTAAGCGTTTTATAAATTATCTCGATTATCATTATTCTTACTATTATTATTAAATGCACCCATGCAGTACACATTATCATTAAATATATTATAGTGATATATATTAATTATTACCTAATGCTCTACTTACCCAGAGTGTTCACTTCCAAGTAATTATCTAGTGCTCTACTTACCCAGAGTGTTCACTTCCAAGTAATTATCTAATGCTCTACTTACCCAGAGTGTTCACTTCCAAGTAATTATCTAATGCTCTACTTACCCAGAGTATTCACTTCCAAGTAATTATCTAATGCTCTACTTACCCAGAGTGTTCATTTCCAAGTAATTATCTTCAGAGTACTTGAGTAGCTCCAGCATGAATTCTATTAAATACTCAAACACGTTCTTGTGGGTGGGAGGTAATTTAGAGACAATCTGCATATACGAATAACAATAAATAGATGCAATCTGTAGAGAAAAAATTCTACGGTACCAGTAACAACATCCCGAAGTCTGCAAACTCTGCCGAAATAATATCATAATAACAATAACAATGTGCATTTCCAAAAAAATGTTGTAAACAAGATTTTTTCCCGCGGATAATTTCTTCTAAATTCAACAAAGCGGAAGAATTACTATAATTAAAATTAACTAATTATAATTTCTGAATGAAGCCTTGGATGGCGATAATTTATAGATTTTATTTCTCCAATAACCAATAATAACATTAGTGTTGCCAATCTTCACACATTCCAATATCATAAAATTTCTCTTCTACTACTACAAGTCAAACTTTTCAATTTCTGAAAGAAAAATCAGATAACAGAAAGAACGCAGCAGCCCTACTACGCAGCAGCCCTACTGCGCAGTCGCCCTACTACGCAGTGGCCCTACTACGCAGCACCCCTACTACGCAGTGGCCCTACTACGCAGTGGCCCTACTACGCAGCAGCCCTACTACGCAGTCGCCCTACTACGCAGCAGCCCTACTACGCAGTCGCCCTACTACGCAGTCGCCCTACTACGCAGTCGCCCTACTACGCAGCAGCCCTACTACGCAGTCGCCCTACTACGCAGCAGCCCTACTACGCAGCCGCCCTACTACGCAGTCGCCCTACTACGCAGTCGCCCTACTACGCAGTCGCCCTACTACGCAGTCGCCCTACTACGCAGCAGCCCTACTATGCAGTCGCCCTACTACGCAGCAACCCTACTACGCAGTCGCCCTACTACGCTGTCGCCCTACTACGCAGTCGTCCTACTACGCAGTCGCCCTACTACGCAGTCGCCCTACTACGCAGCAGCCCTACTACGCAGCAGCCCTACTACGCAGCAGCCCTACTACGCAGCAGCCCTACTACGCAGTCGCCCTACTACGCAGCCGCCACTTCATAATTAACAAGTGAAGCAGTGTATTAGTGGGTTATATTATCCGCATTAGTGGGAAATTTGTCTGTATTGTGTCCACAGAGTTATGTCCCTTTTTCCAGTGGGAAGATAACTCTATGATTATGTCTGCCAAACTGAATTACATGTAGTATTATATTATATTTTATTATATTATATTATATCATTGGTTTTCGCAACAGCACTACGAATCGGCCTGGATTAGTAGAATTGTACTAGATGCTTTACTTACTACTTTGGAGTATGATTTATCAGTAGCAGTAGCCAGAGCATCATCATACAGTGAGAAGGGTATGATAGGCTCCCTTAATGAGCCTAAGAATATAAGTAGGGCCTCAGCTATAGAGTGTATGGAGCCAGCTATACAATGTAGTCAAGGAAAGTGTAAGGGTTGATTTTTGTTCTTAGCAACAGTTTCAGGGAGGAATGTTTCGCTTGCTAAACAAGAGCAAAGCATTACAGTTGGTTATAGTTAGATAAATTATTGGTCCTCGGCATACTTTTCGGAACGGTTGCAACAGGGACTGACAACTGCTGGCACAATAACAACTAACAATAATCTATAGTCTAAACAGTTTTGTTGCATTGCATTGTTTTTCGATGGTAATTCAATAGCTGAGCTAGCGGAGGGAAACCCACCTGGTCTCCAGTATTTTACCTGCTGGTCAGAATACACCAGGGGGTAACTTTAGGGTGAAAGAACTCTATTTGAGACCAAGACAAAGGGAAACCCACCCGACCTACGGTATTTTACCCGCTAATCAGAACACAGGGAGTAACTTTAGGATAAGAATCTTGCCCAAGGATTCTTAGCAGATACATTTTGACGCAGGCGTAATCGAACCCAGGACCTCATGAATGAGGTGCTACGATCTTACTATTTGGCTAGCCCTGCTCTCCCTATGTACAGAGCTAGCCCTGCTCTCCCTATGTACAGGGCTAGCCCTGCTCTCCCTATGTACAGGGCTAGCCCTGCTCTCCCTATGTACAGAGCTAGCCCTGCTCTCCCTATGTACAGAGCTAGCCCTGCTCTCCCTATGTACAGGGCTAGCCTGCTCTCCCTATGTACAGAGCTAGCCTGCTCTCCCTATGTACAGAGCTAGCCCTGCTCTCCCTATGTACAGGGCTAGCCTGCTCTCCCTATGTACAGAGTATGTAAAGGATACGTAGGTCACTTTGTAGAGATGAGTCTAGAGATTCTCGTATTGCTACTATTTCCTGATGTAAACCTCTCTGCTGGAACAAGTCCCTCTGCAACACATTAGACAACAACCCACACTTAGTAACAGTGGAATATGCATATGGGTTGGGGTATTCTCTGGGACTGCCTTAACTGGGAGTGCTATTCAGTAGCCCCATACACTTATCGTAAAGTCATGACAGGGCCTTAGAGCCGAGGCTGCACAAATTCAGTTTCACTATATAAACATACAGAACTATAATAATAAGCGCATAATACATGTAGTATCTTATTATTGAGTATGGCAAAAATGTACACTGACACAAAGAAAAGCCGACACTTTCCAGGAGTTATATTACCTTGTGTATGATCACTAAGGGCAGCGCAACTCCAATTATTATTCAATTATTTTTTATTTATAATTGAATGTCAAATGGCAAATGGTGTCTATTAGTGGCAATAGCAAAATAGCTAGCAGTTTGCAAATTCTCTCACCACCGACATATCGATATTGCTCATCGATTCGTACAAGCTCATCGATATTTTGAATTCGCTATTCGATTCTGTTTTTTCCCTAGAATCATAAAAGACGGGTAAATAGTTCATATTATATCTGTTAATAATACCTTTTTACATCAAAGAGCTCTCACTACTATGCAAGGATTCCATCCCAGTACCCACTTACCACATATTTCCCTTTCCTATCAATATTGTCTAAGAGAAAGTAGAGCTCTTTGGGCACTGGCATAGAAGGCTGGATTCCCACATCTGGACATTTCGAACCATTCTCCTACAAGAGTGCGGCACACCCCACATTTAAGTAAAGCAATTGTACAACCTCTCATCACTACATCTACTATCATTTCAAATTGTTCATTCTGCAAAGATATCTATATACGCTTTCCATATCAATGATCTCTCTACAGAAACTCATCATATCAACGATTTCTCTACAAAAACTCACCATCTCAATGATCTCTCTCTACAGACACCATATCAATGATCTCTCTACATACATTCACCATATTAATGACCCCTCTACATACACTCATCATATCAATGATCTCTCTACAGACACTCACCATATCAATGATCTCTCTACATACACTCACTATATCAATTATCTGTCTACACACATCCATCATATAATGAAAGCGTCAACATCTGCTAATAGTGACGACGAATCATTTGTGATGAGTCAAGCCATGTACGATAAGCTAGACATGAAGATAGATGTCATCATCACTCAACTAACGGAGTTTAAAACCAGAATAGAACTCATTGAACAGAAGCAATATGAATTTGAAAATGCTCTTGAATTTACAAATAAAGAAGTTGTCGAATTAAAAACCCGGCTGGGAGCTATGGAAAAATCAGTCGAAGTTAAACTTCAAACTTTTGACACCTTGAACCAAAAGATAGATGCTAGTGAGCATGCATCACGTGGAAAATGTGTTTAACTTAACGGCATACCATACAGGAAAGATGAAAATCTGATGAAGGTTTCAGTAAAATTATCTCTGCCCTAAAACTGCAATATATCAACCCAGCTACAGAAATTGACAATATATATCGTAGCCGACATTCTAAGCGTGTTATCATTCGCCTCCTACAAACCAATAAACGAGATCAGTTTTTCCATGATTATCGGAAAAACATTACATCTGCAGCGACTTTGGGCTTTCATTCAACCGATAATATATACATAAATGAGCTGCTGAGCCGTCAACAGAGTGCTTTATTCTGGAATTCTAGAGCATTCAAAAAGGAGCATGATTACAAATTTATCTGGACATTCAAGCAACGAATTTATATGAGAAAAAACACAGACTTCGAGGCAATCGAAATCCGCTCAGATGACGATCTGGATGCTTAATTGATTGCTTGTTAACTATTGATCGTTTTCTTTCTGTATGGACCTTTACACCACCTGCAAATATTATGCCCTTGAACAAATAATTTCAAACATTAGATCATGGGTGACTTTTGTGTAGAATGCAAACCATATGATATTGGCAATTTTCAACTTTCTTTTTCAATTATTAATACTAAATTTTCTAACTTAAGTGTTAACTGACGAAGTTTACGAAATAAGTTTGACGAATTTACATGCTTTCTTCCTTCTGTTAACTATACATTTGATATAATTTGCGTCACTGAGACCTAGTTTCATAACGACGAGATACAATTTTTTAAACTTGATAATTATGTTTTTTCAGGTTCTTAAAGGCTATCTAGAGGAGGTGGGGCCGGAACATTTGTGCACAGTGGCTTGGCTGTGGACACAGTGATGGTGGAGCTGTTTTGGGCTGATGTGCATTCCTTCAGATTGATGGGTGATGCTGCAGTTTCATCCATCAATGTAACAACACTTTATCGTCAATTTAGTGCAGATCTCGATATCTTCTTAACTGATTTCGAACGTTTCTTGTCAGCAGCAGGTGGGGGGAGTAATATAATATTAGGCGATCTAATATCGATTATCTTAACGAACAAGTACATGCTACATACAAAACTATAATTTCTACCTATAATTTTACTAATGCCATTACGATTCCAACACGCTACTCAAAGCAACACAATAAATGGACTTGTCTTGACCATATACTTGTTAATACCAGTCAATTGATATTATCATCTGGTACCATACATTCTGATCTAAGTGATGACCTACCAACTTTTCTAATTACGGAAATTCATTTACCAGAAAATAATGAACATTTTCAAGTGAAACACGCTAATCATCAGAAACTCACTGAAAGTTTATCGAAAACTGACTGGCACAACGTATATAATGGAAATGACGTAAATGAATCGTAAAACAATTTTTTAGATACCTTATAACAGCTAGCCGACAAATGCAGCACCATCAAAAGTAAAAACTCAAAACTGCACAGATCGAACTTTTCTTTCAAACCTTGGCTCAGTAGCGATTTGAAAAATAAAAGAAAGAAAAAAAGAGTATTTTCATAAACAAATGCTAAAATCTCCACTCAATACCAAGTTAAAAGCCAAATATATCAAGTTAAGAAATGAAGTGACCACTCAATAGAGAAATGTTAAATATGGCTATTATAAAAACTGCTTTGAAAGCTGTTCTAATTCATCACAATTATGGAAGCTGTTAAACAACCAAATATTAAAAGCCATTCCTACTAATATCCGATTACCAACGAAGCTTCAACTTTATAACAATTCAGAAAAGACCGTAAGTGATGATTTTAACATAGCAAACGAATTAAATTTATATTTTAGTAGCATTGGTTTGGAACTAGCGGCCGAATTCCCTGAAACAAATAATTGTTCACCTACTTCTACAACTAGGCCTGCTATCCTAAATACATCAGATGAAAGCCTTCAATTCAGAACTGTTGTCAAAGACGAGATTTTAGAGGTCAT
>JAOQGN010347640.1:0-13831 GCA_027564295.1 Himantozoum antarcticum
GGGGAGGGAGAGGGAGGGGGGGGGGGGTGGGGGGGGGGTGAATGGCAGCCATAACGATATTGTATTTAGTTTGTACTCCTGGAATATATAATTAACATTGTAGACTTTGTAGACAAGCCCTGTATCTACTTAATTAACTTCAGTATAAATATTCCATAAGCCAATAACCTTTATGAAAACGATAATGTTCCCACATGCTAAGCTTTCAATATTATGCAAGATTTCCCAGACATATTTGGTAAGTTTTAAATGAAATTCGCAGTAAAGGCTCGTAATTCGAATATTATACTCTGTATTGTAGATATGCAGAGATAGCAAGGAATCTATATGCTGCTGGTTGTCCTTGAAAATAATTTGATACCCTATTTTATTTCTAATACCTGGTTAGGAGAAAGGCTGCTATTACTTGATTTGTTGTTGGCATTATTTGTGACCACTTTTTATCTGCCTTCAAAAGGGTTTTTGTCCTGCTTCTGGTTAGCTAAATTGTCACGATATCTATTGCCAAGACAGTTTCACTTCATGTTGATCCTGCTATCCTAAGCGAAGGCTGCTTGATGTACAAATATCTTAGTCTATCTGCCAGCAGAGTGTTGAAATTTGAATGGAATGTGTAAAACAATAATAATATAATCCATCGCCCATCATTAATTTAAAGCGTGCATGGAAACAATCACTGCTGTCACATTTCAACATTCTGCATAAACTTGTTGCATTTCATGATGCTTACATTTTGAGTAATTTAGTTATTTTTTCATATATGCATTTATTAACACATTGAAAAATAAGTTTGCTGATAAATCTAGGAACTTTCGGCTTATTCATGCAGCTTGATGGCCTTTTTTGATTCATAGTGGTAAATATACAAGGTTTTGGTGTAACAAACACTATTTTAGGTATATCTATGTACTTATAGAAATGCTGGTATAGCTAAATGGAGACTCAATTTACTTAGTTCATAACTACTACTAGTGAATGTATATGCCATAACATGTAATATATAATGTGTTAAAAACATATTATTCCTGATGATCATCTGATCATTAGAAAATGTTTGAAAAACAATTTGCCAAATTATCTCTTAACTAATTCACTCCGAGATCCTGATTAGCTTAATATGAGGCGTTTGAATTGATGGATACATTGAACATGCACCTACCTGGATCTTGCAGAGAACTTTACGAATGGTGATTCCCAGCTCCCAATTTTGGTCAGCAACGGGCACAGAGATGGCAGAGTACATACTGCTATCCAAGATAGATTCATTTATGGTATGTATTCTGCAAGCTTGGAGCAATTGCCATTAAAAACTCAAATAAACACAAATATTCTTTTATTTTATTCCATCTTGTTTGGAACAATGCGATGAATATATGACTACCATAGAACCGAACTAAAGCTTTTTAAATAGCATATAATTAGCTATGATGAAAATTAGGGCCCGAGTACTTTCTCTAATCTGTAGTCTCATGAGCAATTTTATCACAGTGGGACTGCTAGGACATCACAATGACTATCCATGTGAAATATTCAATTTTCAATATGATCTCTCTAGATTGTTTAATGCAATGAATATCATATAATTATATTCTATCTCAGTCTGAATTTCTTTTGATCAAATTATTTGTTTGCTCATGACTGCTGACTGCTAATAATAATTAATACATTCATGTGCGCTACAGCACATTGTAGAAAATTGTTCACAATTTATTTATGAATCTAAATATAATCCAACTTTTGACCTTAATTGACCTACCGTGGCCTTATCCGACCTTTAATTTGTTGAATAAAGACACTTATTCAATGCAAATACTTACTATCATTACTAATCACTAGCTGAGTAAGTTTAAATGCAGGACTAATAGGATCCAGTATAATAGTGGTTTAGGTGTTATCAGAAAAAAAATATTAGCATAGGCATTTCCATATTGTTTGAAGTAACCGCAATCTTGCACTCACTTGCAACACTAGAACCATATATTATAGCATTGCAACTCCCAACGTCTGTGTCACTATAAATCTATACTGTACAGCTGGACCCGAATGTACATAATATAATATAATTGCTTATATTTGCTAATATCCCTTCGGCCTCTGAACGAAATGCCTGACCTGATATACTACCACCCTATGTACGGGGCGGGGCATACACCATCTGCAACTATTATTGCATCTGCTACATGTATGTTCTGCACAGGTAGAGTTGCCGGTCCCGTGGCTACTTGTGATGGAAAATCGCTGTTCAGAGCCGAGGCAGTTCTGTAAGCTGGAGCCACAGGATGTAACCTCACCCTAGTTAGCCACACCGGCAGGTGCAGCTGGCCCACTATATAATTATATAAGGACAGACGTTTTTTCATGAAGAATTATTCTTTGAGCTTCGGATAGATACAAAGATTTTCCTGTGTAATAATAAATCGCAACGTAGTTTAATTCGTCATACACTTTTTCATGTATCTTGATTTTATGCCTATAGTTGAAATGCTAGTTTGGCACAATATAATCTTGCCACTGATAAGAATGCAGACAGAGAAGACAAGTATTAAACTTTTTTCATGAGGATTTCCTTGAACAGCAGGTGATACACATGTGAACTGTCGTGAGAGTGAAATTCAACTGTTCTCACAATTAGGATGCTAGGCAAATTTTGAACTCATAAATTACAATAATGTTATTCACGTTTATTAATAAAATGTTATGTTATTATGTAAAATAGATTGCAATTATGTATGCAAAAAGTAATGCATATTTATACTAATGACGCTACAGTTTTGCTATCAGATTATTATATCATATTATGATACCAAAGTATCAAATTATAAGTATATTACGTATGTATTATGTATATAAAAGCATATTATGTGGGAATTACTGACACTGATGATTTTAAATAGTGTCAAATATATGGTATCAATATATTTACTTGAGTTGCTAATGCAGTAGAACAGTGGAACTTCTATAAGTAGTAATTTGCTGTTAATTTTAAGAATTATTATGATTAAATTGCCCACCAGTTAAATTCATGTGATTTAATGATCAGTGTCAAATGTAATTTGAACCAATATTTTACCATAAAGCAGAAACTTGAAAATTTGTCGCAAGAGTTCTTTAAGTACTGATAGATAAGAAAATGGACATTTCATCACAAGCACTGAAACACATTTAACACGTTTCAGGAAAATAATTTGTCCTGCTCACACATTTACCATTTTCAATGATGTTTCAACCTATGATGTTTTGATCTCCCTAATAATGTCTGTATTGCGGTGCAAAATATTCTGGAGTTGTCTAATCTCATCATAGAAAATCAACTATATTTCACGGGACAATTAGATGAAGAGATTGGCTTGAATACCTGTTAATGTATGGGCCACATACCCTCTTTATGGCAGAGTCAATCATAACCATGCTGTGGAACATCAGTCTGAAAAGATCTATGATTTCATAGTCTGCCTGTAAAATAAAATATTCACTTTGTCATAGCAATTTAAGTTTCACTTATTTGGACTGCGCCTACTTCGAGGTAAATAAAGTCCAAATCAGTGTGTTAAAGCATAAGGTTGGAGGGAAAGGTGCATTTGATAAATGCATTTTGGGAAGTACTTTTGTGAAAGTCTATTGCAGGCTTTCTAAATGGACTAACTACTGTTTACTGTTTGCTAATACCGAGTTTTGGCAGACAAAGTACATATGTATTATGTTGGTGTTATCAGTGACTTAAGCCAATGTAAACATGGGGTTAGTTTGGCTAAAGAGATAGCTTTGAATTTTCCGTTCGTGTGCAGATAAAGAAAGTATGTTGTTTGTTAAATAAATCACTGCATTGTACACATCCTTCACGACTACTGGAGTGGACATATCAAGTGAGTAAATCCATTGTTTACTAAACAGTCTGGGGCTTTTAAATATTTATATTAAAAATATATGCAAACTGCTATTTAAATGTATATTTCAAACTATTGATAGGAGCTAATATATATTTACTTATTTAAAATATGCGCTCAAATGCAGATCTAAAAATAGTTAAGCTCGTAGCTGGGACCGAACCTGAGCCCTTTGCGCCACAGCGCATAGCACAGTGGCAGGTGAATGCCTCCTTTACACCGGCTCGGCACCAAGCCAGTGCAATGGATGCATTCACCTGCCACTTTGCTAGGCGGTGTGCCGCAAAGGGCCCGGATTCGATACCAGTTACGAGCTTTACTATTTTCTAAGTTACTTCAGCAAATTGCAAAATTCAAATTGTTATAGATAATTTCAGAAATATTAAGGCCGCATTTTGCTAATTGTTTCAGATGCATTTTAAATCAAATCAGTTGTACATGTATTTTAGCCAATTAATTAGTGGGAGTTGTCTCCCGTGTCCCCTCTGGGAAGTGCTAATTCTGCTCGGTTGACCACGCCGTTTCGGGAAAATAATATGCAGCATGTTTCATATTTAACTTATGCCTAACTGTAGTCACTATAAGTATCATTCACATTGCTTAATCTGGTATACTGACAAAATATATATCTTGAATAGTTACTAGCAATATATAGAGGTTAATAGCCGTGTAATACTCTGCTGAAAATGAACTACCTATAATATTCGGAAACATTACCCTTGTCCTTGTCATCGCCCTTGTCCTCGTCATTCTCCTTGTCACTGTCACTGTAGTTTGTAATAGGGGACACCATTTGCATGTCTGTGTCAGCAGCTACCTGCAATAGCTATGACTATGTTGGCAACTAAAGATGTTCTAATTGTATTGAGACCTTCTATCTTTGTTTCATTAGATTTCATATCGCCAGTGTCACGATGATTTATAAGAAATGTTTCTTGATGTTCGTGAGCCAAATACTGGTATTTGGAGCACAGATAAAGCCTGGCCAATCAACTGCAAAGCAGTTAACTTTCAGCCAATCAGTAACAGAGGCTCATACCTACGGTCAATTACCATCAAAGAACTCTACGTTACGAAAGGAACCAGCATTGTGGGATTATAACAGTGAGTCAACGACTGCTGGTCATCCATTTACCACTGGCAGAGATGTTGAGCGCTGTGTGGAACCAATCACGCACTCCACTTCACTACGAGGAAGTAAGCAGTTGTAGGAAAGTTATTGTCTGCTTCCATTGACATCTTAGATAAACATATCTGGAAAAACAAACCGGCTGTGTTATTGTCTTATATAGCTCGGCCATCAAAGCCTGCCGCAAATTAGTTTATTATTCGATAATTGAAATCCAAACTGGGAGCTGAGAATTCCATCCGCAATCTAAAGCTTGAATAACTCATCTGATAACTAGCAAAATAAATAGCATAAATAGATAAATAGCATATGTGAAGCGTTATCCCAACCTTCGAAAATATATCACTCTAAATGTAAATCCAAATACAGCCAATGCTTTAATATGCAGCAAATCTTCTAATACGGACTGTTAAATATTCTGACAATACTTCCATTTAGTGGTAAACAACGGAAGACGTAGTAGGTAGATTCCCATTGCCACGCTTAGATATCTAAGACAGAGTCATGTCTCTAATACATTAAGAGACACTTGTCTAATCCCCTGCCATGGCAACATCTCTAAGCCCACACAACAAAGCAATTCGTTGAAACTGTCCTTGTCTTGTCAATAATGTACAGTGAGATTGATCGTCATTTTCTTGGGATCAACAGTCTTTCACAGCTCAAATCCAATAATGTATGCTCAATATTACTTGTTAGCAAATTATTCTTTGCGTTGAAATGTCATATAAAACGAGAAGTTTTATACATTATTTTTCACGTGCCTATATTATTTTTCACATTGACCTATGCCTCACAATAATTATCTGTTTTATAGCTTGTATGTATGTATTACATTGTGAATTAATCTATAAGGTGGGATATGTAAGATATTTTGTATATTATGATTCCCAACAAAAGAGGATTTGCTTGAGTCAATAAATAAATAGATATACACAGATATATCTATGTCTGTGTCTACAATGTGTCTATGCAAACATCTATAAATAGATGTCACAAATACACAACTTGTCCAAGCATTCAGAGAACTAAGGTTTGAGAAATATTCTATAGAAGATTCTTGATCATCTGCTGATGAAGTTTACTATTTCAACATCTTAGCTCGGGAAGTTTCCATGACAATACTAGTAATATATTTTAAATCGCTCCAAGCAGGTCATAATGTATGACAGGATGACATCCGTAATAACAATTTGCACATATTTTGTGCATATCTCAGATCATTGATAACTCCAATGTTTTTGCTAACTCACATTGTCAAACACAAAAGATAGTGCTATAATGTATCCAATATGGGAATGGGATAAACAAAAATTAAACTTCCTGCAGTTGAAAAGTTGTTTGTATCATGGATTGATGACAAATAATATTAATTTGCTTACTCTTTTCAGGACTCACTATCACATCATATCCCTGTGATTTGGGTACACATCTGAGTTCAGTGATGTCAGATCCAACATGGCGCTCCAGTTATATGTTTCCTGTTGGAGCTAGCATACAATTTCAGTGTGAGAGCTACTCTGGTACCGGTTGTGATAGCATAACGTAAGTAGACTAATAACCACTGACGAGGTAATCATCAATCAATTGATGTAGGCCCTGACTGTCAATTTAACCATTGGAAAGTTCTCTAATGGATTGTGATCGTAACTGGTACATTTTCAGATCCAATTTATTGCCCTCGGAAATATTGTATAATAGGCATTAGGAGCAAACTTGAGCATCATTTGCAAATAACGAAAGAGTTAGAAAAAAAAATATAAACTGGTTGCCTTCTCCTGATAAACTACAATTTGGTCCGCAACATGAAATCCCTCATCATTAATACAACTAAGCTATCCTTAAGATCTGACTTATCACAATTAACAGTACCCGCAGCTATAATAGTATTATTTATTTGTGTTATATTGCTTTCATCAGACCTTTGCGATGCAGCACACCTACCTTGCCACTTAAACTTTGTGTGCATCCATATGCCATTTTGACCTTTCCTGTCCTGCTGAAAAGTCCTATAAACACAAATATGTTACTAAGCCTCCTATTCAACTATTGGTATGGCGTGGACAATCAGGGTCACTGCTACTTGGAGCTATCAGTCCCAGTTGGACAGTGGTGTTAGGTGGACCTGGCTAACTTGGTGTCAAGCAAGAGCGTCTATCTCAACGGAAGTTTGCTCGCGCAGTATCTAGGCTACTGCAAACTACTATCTCGGCAGTGACTTTGACATTGAAATTCAAGATAACTGGGCATTAATTGATAAATTTATTTTACTAATATCATAAATTGCTTTGAAATATTACTAAATATTTTATTTGTTATATAATCTAGTTATTAAGACATAACTTGCGATAAACATCGAAACAATTTTCCGAAATATTTCTAAGGCGTCACCATATTCTCAGACGACTACCAGACGACGACTACATATTCTCAGACGACTACCAGACGACGACTACATATTCTCAGACGACTACCAGATGACGACTACATATTCTCAGACGACTACCAGATGACGACTACATATTCTCAGACGACTACCAGACGACGACTACATATTCTCAGATGACTACCAGACGACGACTACATATTCTCAGACGACTACCAGACGACGACTACATATTCTCAGACGACTACCAGACGATGACTACATATTCTCAGACGACTTCCAGACGATGACTGCATATTTTCAGACGACTACCAGTACAATGCATTTAGTATGCAATAAGAAACATAATATCATTTTAAGCATGTGATTGCCACAAGGTTTGCAAACTGCTTAGTTAGTTGTTTAGTATGGTTTTACTTTTCTTTTCCTTTATCAATAACTACATTAAAACATTGACAACAAATTATAATATTATTCAAATTAATTCATCAAGTCTTTAGTCATCTTGACAAGTCGATGGCTGTGTGCAGGGGCTAGATACTGTGCAAGCAAACTTCCGTCGAGTTAGAGGGTCTTGTTCAACACCAAGTTACTCAGGCCCATCTAACGCCATTGTCCGACCGAAGGCTGCTAGCTCCAAATTGCAGTGGGCCTGATTGCCCAGGTAGAAAACATTGGTAGAAATTGGTAGAATACATTGCATCAGTATAAACTAACTAAAGCTCTCGATGGAACTAATTGTATGCAATTAACAATCTGGGCACTTTGACTAGTCGCGTGATCAGTGACATCACAAAGGGGACACATAGATGCAATATGTCTCAATCTCTCTCTGTGATGCCATAATGGGAATCGATGAGAAATTACCAATTTCCAAAATGATAGATCAGGAAAAATATGGCACAGAGATCCATGATTCAATTTTTACTACGATAATATTGGTGATCATTTTATGGAACCGATATAATAGTCTGGATTGTATAGGTTTAAGTTTTGTCTAATATTATGCAGTGTGACCACTGAAAATTTAAATTTTCTTACACACTACAGTACATAAGGGATACCTTTTGAACATTTCTGAAAGCGAACTTTCACAAAATGCCGTTTCTAAAAATATCGTGACGCTATTTTGTCTCTTTGATCTTGATAAACCCTGGCTAGCCTCTAAAATAGATACCTTGTGTATTACTAATATTATTCTATCGATATGTCATCTGCAGATATTAACGATGACGTAATATGAAAACATTGGCCGAAATTGTTGGTTAAGAATTGCTAGCTGATATTCCATTGCCTTAATCTATATTTAGTTATTCTTTGATAAGATTAAAAGTTCTTATCAAATGATAAGCTCTTTGTTCGATGTACTTTGAGTTATCTGCTCATAAATTGTGCGTCATCAGCTCACTATCACTATTTTCATGTTTCCAATATTAATTTTTTGTTTGAACATTTTTCGCAATGAAATTGGTGGTCTGTAATTGTTATAATTTTGAACGCTGCAGCTGTTTAGATTCCATAGTCACTCTCATATACAGTTATGTTGAACAGTATATGTTGCTGGGCCATTTTTATCTAACTACAAGACAAGCGAAGCTAAATTATCTGGAAATGAGTTGTGTTGCACCAAGTTCTACAGAACCGGATAAGTCTGTCTCAAAATGGACAATAGGATTATAATGAGACAAATTCACATTCAGGGTGGCACTGGTAATTGAAATATTGCATAGGAACTGCACTCAGCCGAACCCATGTCAATGCTTCGGGCGCAGTGGCCATCACTGGTCGTTCACTGTTCCTCTCAACATTCTGTTGGCTATGTTGCGCTCGGCTGACTGTCTCTTTTGATTGACCTGTCTTTAACAGATAAGCCGTATGTTACCTTAGTGCTCTCTTTAGTTCCAATGCCAAACTACTGCAAGAGTTCTTGCTAGTGTGTATATATTAGTGAGGGTGGTATTACTCAGCCATCCTACTAGGGTATATTCCATGCTGTAGGATACTCCACCACTACAAGAGTTGTTACACACTCCTCTAAATCACATACAGAACGTCTCCTCAGCCTTTATTGTGTTACTACAGAATATAGAGAACAGTAACCCCAACCTTCCCAACTTACAGAAGATATATACAGGTAATTACAATAAGGGTTATGGACAAGCTCCACCCACAAATTCGCATCTATCCCTTTTGTGATATTTCGAATAAGCAGATTCCAGAGAAAGTATTTTCCTGATTTTTGAATCATCGCGAGTAATTTACCGGAATTGCTAATATACAATAATTGGTACTTCAAGTAGTCACCAAGAACCAGGCTATCGAAGTAGCTGATATTTACGCTTCAAGAAAACAAATCCTGAATTTAATTTTGCAATGTACGAGTTGTCTTCCTGATTTGCGGATGTAATTTCTCTCTAGTTACTTTTGCAAAATTAAAAATACTTAATAATTAAAGAAAATTTAACCATACAAATCAATCAAACATAAGCATTTTATCTACATCAGCAACTATAATTTCATTATGAACTGGCAATACCTGTTTACATGTAGACAGCTTTCCCTCTAGAGCAGTGGTGGGCGAGGTGCAGCCTTCAGGCCGCAGTGCCCTTTTGAGTTCTATCTTGAGGCCTTCTTTCTTTTTTCCATATCAAAATATTTTGTATGGGCCTTTTCCAGATAAAGATAGCTATTACAAATGCTAGGAACTCCTTTATGCAACAACTATGAAATATATTGTATTCAATGGAAATTTTGGAAATTCCCTAAATGTGGAAGCAGTTATTTTCTAGTATGGGGTATACTAAGAACAATAGCATAGTTCACATCAACTGACGGCCATCTGTCTGACACATTCCATTTACCCTGTTATCGCAGTGTTGCTGTTTATCAGCTTTGCTTCGTTCTAAGATTGTGGTTGGATTTTTAGTTTGGGATGCAATAGCATGTAACCAGGAGAAGACAAGTTTCCTGCCTATGCTTTTATTCCAGATCCCTGGTGGTTTGAGAAACCTTGCAATACTGAATATGCTTCCATAAGTCCACAATTGCACCAAAGTTTTATGGTGAAAGCATGTATCATGTATGGTGGCCCATTTATGCCACACATGCTTAAATGAAAAGAAGTTGAGCTGCATTCAAAACAATTGTGCTGCATCCAAAAAAATTGTGCTGCATCCAAAACAATTGTGCTGCATCCAAGAAGAGTTCTGCTGCATTCAAAACAATTGTACTGCTTAGGAAAAAAATGTTTCAATGGAAATAAAGCAGTGCATCGTGGGCGTGAGCACAGGGGGGCATGGCATGAGCAGTCTGGGCAGCGTGCCACTGGAGGTATCAACAGCGTGTTAGGCCAAATTAGATCATCATTCTGTCAAATATCGGCTGGAAATTCAACATTTTGTTTAATGCAGTAGAACCTTTTTGGATGCCCAAGTGTGTTGAATGCAGTTAACTTTTTTTTTAATTTAATCAGATGAGGCAGAAATGGGACACAGTAATCATGAGTGATGTTCAGTGTCAAGCCCACTAAAACACTGATCAGGGAAATGAGCTGTAATAAAACAATTAGCAAATATTTATTATGAGCCGTTGTGGTATAATGCCCGACTTAGCAACGCTTAAGTTTGTACGGTGGTTCTCAACTATACAACGAAAAGGAAAATATTATTACTTCTGGCTTTTTTTGGATACCAACGTTCCATTAACCTCATCAATATAGCGTAAAATTTTGGTTGAAAGTAAATGGCCACCACTTTTTGAATAAATTGATATCCCAAAGATTTCATTAATATCTCAAACTACTTTCACTACATTTGAAACATTCAAATAGAGCAGCATTCTGCAAAAGTAGCTTGAAATATTAATGAAACATTTTGCTTCGTTAACAACATCCAAAAGTTGGCACAATATTTTCCAAAATAAACATAGTGAAACATTTCGCTAACATTTCAAGCTATTTTCGCCATAATCGAAATCGTCCAAGCAAAATTTAAATATTTAAAGCTTCATGAAAATATATTAACAACTTGAAAATTTGAAGCTTGGTACCATACAAGGTTTCACCAAAAATGTGAAATCCTTCACCTAACCGCCAAAAATAAGTGCATTCATAGTGACTATACCAACACACAGATATACCCAGTACAGTACAGACACAGGAGGGGTGTGTAACAGTAGGGTTAGAGGAGTGTGTAACAGTACAGACACACACAGTATCTAGCTATGTGGTGCGGCCTTCCCCACTACCGGGATTTTTAAACCACCATTTAGGTCAATCAGTTGCCCACCCATGCTCTAGAGGTCAATCAGGTTGCCCATCCATGCTCTAGAGGTCAATCAGGTTGCCCATCCATGCTCTAGAGGTCAATCAGGTTGCCCATCCATGCTCTAGAGCGTATCTTCTTCCAATCATTCCCCCATGACAATACGGTCAGTAATCCTGCTGTACAGTGTAATTGATAAAAGAGTAGTCGGAGTTGAATACTAAAATTCTAAAGTTTTGCTGAACCGTTGCTCGATCTCACTTAATTGCAACTAACTAGAATTTTGAAGTCGAATCCCGTGAAGGTAATCCAGTTTACTCAGACAGTAGGGTTTGGTAGGGCAACTTTGCTACTATAATATGTATGTGCAATTTAGCAATTTGAGATTTTAGCCGATTGATGGAAGAGTCACGTCCATCTATTACAATATCCACGATATTGCTAAACCCCAAACTGTGATTCTCAACCAAATTTGTGTCAGCAGTGCTAAACAAATTTAGACGGAATTGGCGAATGTGACACTTTCACTGCTAAGTCTAAGATCACCAGGTGTGCTTGTAGTGCTAGACTAAGTGGTATTGAGTTCCCTAACATCACCAGGTGTGCTTCACTACATGGTTGTAAATGGTTGTACGTTCGGCAATAATCACTTGAAGAAGTTGTCTGAGAGACGAGTGAAGCGAGACACACACATGTAAGCACAGAAAGTCATTTTTTATTTTAGAGTTTTTGAATTACTGACTTTAAGGTAATTGAATCACGTCAGCTTTTATGTCGTCGATTTCAAGTTTAAATATATCTTGTCTAATCTGATACACGTAAAAGCGCATTCGTCAGCATTGACCTTGCCATGCCTTGAATTGATGAATCATAATGCGTCAAGTTTCGTGGCCTGACCCTACTGTAGTAATACTATTTTATGTATTTGAAAGAATTTGTTTTTTGTAATAAAATGTAAAGGATTTATTGCTTGTCACTATTTAAAGATGGCACTTCCTTCCAACTGAAGATACTGCAATTACATATAGTACAATAATATAATTCGCAATTAAAGACAAGGAGTTGTCATTCTGTTAGCAATAATGAGAGAGCAACTCCCTAAAATATAGTGCTAATTAATTGTGTTATAAATATTTAACTGCAATAATTGTACCCATTACAATATAATATGCCCATTGCTGATGAGATGCTGATGAAATTGTAGAACTGTGAGTACTAAACAGCAAATATAAGCCTGTTAAGGCAAATAGATTATCCCACAATACAGAAAAGTCACAATATCATTGGAAGTGTCTTCTCTCTCAAGCCGGAATTGACAATAGTTGCTTAGGATTTCCAAAGACAAAGACTTCCAGGCAAATATTTAGGATTTGACCATGTATTTTCCTGATACCATCACACCAGGTCAAGACCTGCAATAAATATAACAGTGGCAATAACAATAATAAAATAGCAGCTGTACACAGATATGACACGCGTCACATGGTGCCTATCAACTGCAACTCTTGGTGTTCAGGGCCGAGTAGGACCAATGCATTTGTATCTAGTTGAGTCCATTTACGATAAAGGATAATGTGGATTCAGATACCACATAGGCTTTCGAGTGAAATAATTGCTTGATGGGGGCGGAGGGGCAGGGGTATCGAGATGTTGCTCCAAAGTGAAGAACTACCTCGTTCTTCACAATGTAGGTCTTCACTACCTTGTGAAGTGGGAAGTGGGAAGTGGGAATGAAGTGGGAAGCAGAAATGAAGAAGTGGGAAATCCCTGTAGCTTAACCCGAAGAAATGAAAAAATGATACCTGCTAAAGTGTGAAGACTAAAGAATAGCCTAAGGTTGCCTTTTAAGTGTGACAATTGTGAAGAGAGAATAGGGTGCCCCCCACTCGATTGATATATATATATACACTCAAATCTGGAGAGCAGCAGTTTCAATCTAATAGATCTCATCAGTGCAGCTCAGAATGGCATAGGTTACACCTTCGCAATGAAACATATACATAGGCAGCAAAGTATTTTTAAAAGGTGTGATGTACCAGTCCAGAGTGCTCAAACTGTTCGAGAGCAGTGAGCTTTGCACAAGGCAGCAGCACTGGTACACCCTATGCAGAGTGCACGACAAAACCTATATTGCTACATGTTAAGGAGCATAATACTCCTTAATAATAAT
>JAOQGN010347861.1:0-13825 GCA_027564295.1 Himantozoum antarcticum
TAAATGCTCATAAAATGTTGTTTAAAAAGCTGTTTACTAAATAACTGGAGTTCTGGTAAATTCAGCTTACATAATCTAAGCTGAATTAGATTATGTAAGCTGAATTTACCAGACTATCCGCTTTCATGCACAAGTTGAGCATCGGTTAGACTACATTTGAGAGAGGATGTTACTACGCTGAGACATCTTCCAACCCATGCCACCATTATATAAGAACGCTGGGTTGGGGCGGATCAGTGTAGGCTATTATACCAGTCCAGTTTCATACAATGCTATGAAATAGAAGTAAATATGCTTGGTAGTTACCTTTGATCCCCCGCCTATGGGTTGCATCTGTGCCATATCAATCAGCTTCTTATCTTCACAATTATTTTCATAATCAAGTGGCATTCCTACAGAAATATATATACAATTACATAGAATTATACTGGATTTCCCCGTTCCTTCAAGTCTGGCACACTTCCAAGTCCAAAATTCAAAGCTTCAAACCATTTCTTGAAGTGATGATTGTTTAGAAAGGAAAACAGATGAACGGGTCACATTCATCTGTTTTTGAGTAATTAAATAACCCATACCCCAAGTCCCAAAACCTGGGCCCCAAACCCCAATAGATACTTGTGTTTGGGGGTTTTGTAAACCTCAAAGAAGAATTAGATGGATGTGACACTTTCACCGGGAAACGTGTAATGTTGAAAAGACCGACTATGACCAGAGAGGAACTGCAAAAGTCACCAGTTTGAATAGAAAAATGCAGTTGTTGATGATACTAGACAACAGAATATCTCATAGTAAGATGCATAAGTAAATGCAAGCCAGGGGTTTGCAGACCAATCACAGCGCTCTCCGCAATGGAGAGGTCAATGGAGTGGACTAGAATAACCAGTTCAGCTGAGGAACTACTAATGCTTTACAAGCTTGCTAGTCTGTAGAACACATAAGACGTCCAATTACAGTTGAGAGATTATTACAATTTAGAGCAAGTCAAAAGATCATCATCATCAACTACGTAGGTATAATGTGGCAGAGTTGGCAGCATGAAACGCTGGTCTTCACCTGATCATCACCTGGTCTTCACCAATGAAGAACACAAGAAAGTAACACAATTTACATGAGTGATGATAACTGGGAACAGAGTCAGTTTGATAAAGCATTTATGGAACATGACCCGAGTCAGTGAATAAGACTTGGAGGTCTTAACTTTTAACAGTATTTCACTACGCCTACTCAGGTATCAGCATACTGCCAAATGTTGCAATCTTAGTTACCACTATGGCTACTAGTGAAGCATCTGAATAATTCCTCAACATTTTTATAATTTAGAAAATGATAAATCTTAGAAAAAATTTAAATAAGAAAAAAAATAGACAATCAAACCATAGCAGTTCTCCGACACGTTGAGATACTAGCGTTTATAATGGAGAAGAAAATGCTTTCATATTTGCTTCCTGGCACATACCGGTAGGCCTATTGAAGAAAACTTGTGCCAATATATATTGTATTCCTTAGCAATATTAAGTGTATAGAAGCCCATTATACGGGTTTTGTGTTTGTAACGCCTGAGTATTTAAGCAGTCGCAACATAGATAATAGAAATAGAAATTGACACATGCATGTATATCTAGCGTGTGTTGGCAAGCTTCCAAGCACTTATAAAACTGGAAAATCGCTGATAGTTACATGTATCTGCGGTGGGCTAAACAAGAACTTTCTGACAATTGGCAGTAAAACAAGGTTGCCAGGCCAAGCACTCCCTCGGGCTCTGCTTGCCCCATGCACCAACAGTGCGGGAGGAGCGTGCGAGCACTCTCTGGCCAGTGGGTTCAAAAACCTTTTGCATAATTAGAGTGCAATATACCCATATCTGGGCAACTTGAAGAAGGAGAGACAACTTTTACTGCCTCCTTGATAACATAAATGCGGAATTATTGAGCAGGGCTGCTTACCTTGTAGTACCAAACTCATCTCCCATATTATGAGAAAAATGAAAGGAAATGACATCAAAGTTGTAGTTGCTGTTTAAACTATGCCCTCAAGGCATTTTTCAACAGGTTCCGCTCTGTTGATTTATGGTCATTGACTATAATAGTAAACAAACTAATTGAAAAAATGCAAAGATGCCAATAAATAACATTATTTGAACCTGGATCTGGCCAGTCTCAGTACATCAGCAATAAAGAGTGGATCAACACCACTGGTCAGCTTACCGGCCTGTTTTCGGAAAGCTTCGGCCAGCTCCTTACTGGAATCCATCAGAGCCTGATCAATCTCGATGATTTTACCGCTACGTTTGCGTTTGCGTTTTTGTCTGTCGGTTGGAGCAGTTTCTTTGGCAGGCTCCACTACTGGTTCAGGCGTTATTGTTCCACCACTGGTCAGCCGGTCAATCTCAGTTTTGAAGGCCGCTTTATCGTTCTTACTGCTGAGCACCTGAGAGGCATTCAGAACATAGTCGTTATGTTTTCCGTCACCATCACGGCCATACACTTTGACGTAATTGCTCTTTTTAACCGCTACAACACCTCTCGTATTACCGAACTTATCAATCAGTAAATCACCGTTTTGCAGGTTATGTATAAACTCCGCATAACCTTTTGGAGTAGGTGATACCTCAGACACTCTGGCGGTGCGCTGATAATCCATGCCTTTCCATGATCCGGCCTCTTCAGTGATACCTTTTGATCCAGTAGCTTCTTCCAGTTCCGTCCTCTCCTGCGCAACAACTGCAGCTGTCTCAGGATTCAGCTCTTTCAGTTTATTGCTGGCAGGTGGTAACAAATCATCTAAATCCGGGGAAAGCGTTGCGGCAGGCAGTGCGGTTATTTGATCGTTATTTGATGAAGACTCAATATCCAGCTCATTCCAGCTCCACAGATCAGGCGACTGATCGCTGGCGTCAACCGCTGCCGACCATGAATCGCCATCCGGATATTTCTCGGCGGCTTTGGTGATCTGAGCCAGCAGTTTGTCATTAGATTTTTGCAGGCTGTCCAGCTTTTTCTCACCTTTGCTGGTCAGAGTATTAGGCGTCGAGGCGTCGCCTTTCGTTAAATATTGTTTTCCTGCTTTTCCAGAGCGAATATCATCCATGAACTGATCATTTTCACGATACTGAACCATGGCCATTAGCACCGGTTTGGTCAGCTTTTTCTTGCCGGCAGTTCCAGACGATCCTCCTTCTTCTTTCCTTTGTTGGTTTTCCACCCGCTCTGTTTTAGCAGGTCTTCCAGACTCTTCGCTTTCCGCTGTTTGCGTTGCTTTTCCTCCGGCTGAGAGTCGCCCTTGTTGACCACCTGCAGTTTTTGTTTGCTCATTTTGACCTCTCGATAATCGGTTACTGGCACTCAGGATATCAGACAGTGACTGCTTTTGATGCTCTCCAAACAATGAATTACCTTCTGATCTAAGATCCAATTCCTTGCCAATACTGCTGGCAAGATCAGAGAAGGCATCTCCCATCTGTTTATAACGACGCTCATTAGAATCAATAAACTGAGCAAATAATCTAGTGAGATAAGGAACAGAATCACCCGAAAACATATCTCCCTGGGAGATATATTCATCCAGTGATTGATTGTTGGCCTTGGCATCACGGTATACCTGAAGACCATCCACCAGTGGTGCGACCAGATTCAAATCTGCCAGATCACCATGCTGGGCTTTGACTCTAGCAAACTCTCGTGCAGCGACATTCAGTGCCTTCAGAATATTTGCGACACCTTCTGTATTTTCTTCCAGTGCCAACGATACCAGTGCCTTGTTCTCATACGCCTTGGCAAATAACGCACCTTGCAGACGATCATAAAACTGTTTGGTATAGGCCTTGCCGTCACTGGTTCGCAGCTTGTTACTGCTGCCTTTGATCTTCTGATAGAACTTATCCAGAAACCGCTGGTTGCCGGCTGTTTGCAGACTGCCATCAGCACCGGGATTAAATATTCGGATCAGGTCTTCATCAATGGATTTTGCATCACTAAAGGCCTGTTCAGTGGCAGAGGCTTCAGCGATGGCTGGATTGTTCGATTGCTGCAGATATTCCTGCAGCTCTGCTGCGGTTAGATCGTTCTGCCGTTCTCTGACCAGTTGCGGTTGTTTCATGGATTTGATGGCTTGTGGATCAAGACCAAATTCACTGGCATGGTCGATTAAGTACTGTTTATACTGTTCGGCCAGCTTTGGCTTACTGCCATAAACATTCCGTAATGCGAGAGTCCGGCCATTGCCGGATTCAACTTGAAGATCGGCATTAACAATGGGCGCACCATCAGAGGAAAGTGGATTGGCAGTCGCCAGAGCTGGATCAAATTTACCCGCTAATTTGATTATTTGTTCTTCACTGCCTTGCCGGGTTCGATCTCTTGGTTGCAGATCGTCTGGATATTCCAGATTAATATGACCGTTAATATCGTGACTGGCGATGAGGTCTTTGTTCTCGACCACCTTATACTGGATATCCAGTTTGATATCAGAGTCCGGTACAGCAACAGTGGCGGTACTGCCTTCCTGTTTAGATTCTGTTTCTACAGTAACCGGTAAATCAGAGAGTTGTACCTCATCCGCTCCATTCCCTTTTTTGCCCTCTTCAAATAAAATCTTAGCGTCGTTTTTATTAACAAAGGCCTCAATGAAATCATATTGTGCGCTGGTTAGTTGTTGTCCATCACCTACATGAAGTAAGACGTAGTCTTCTAGCTCAGTATCATACTTACCACCGATTACATGAAACCCTGCTCTAATCGCACCACGATCCCAACCGGCTTTGTATGTAATTTCTATGTGATCGTCCGGATCTATAACGTCATCAAGTTCAATGTGATCTCCATTAGTTCCTATGATTGAACTATCCGCCATCAACCATGGCGATTCGTAATTATCGCCTTCGTTTAGTACGGTATCATGAGACATTTCTGTAAGATTGATAGGATGAGTTAACTCTGCTCCAGCCTTTACTAATCCACCCGCTTCAGAACCACTCACTTCAGGTATAGATTTCTCTGTTTTCTGTACAGGTTTTTCGGACAGGTCGGCTACCAACTGGCTCAGTTCAGGAGCGAACCGCTCACCAAACTCTTTGGCGTATTGATCAGATACACCGATTGTTTTTGCTGCAGGTGTGAAATCAACCAGACTGCCAATGGTTTCTGCGCCAGCACTGCCACGGATAGACTTCACTTTCTGGACCATGCCCAGAACATCGGGATTGTCGTTTAACAGACGACTTAACTCTGCCTCTTTATTTCCATTCAACAGGTCTTCGGCCAGCTCGTAAAGGCTCTCATTATCACCACGCTGTCCTTTTGGATTCAGGTATTCATCACCAACAATGGCCGCTACATCCTGATCACCATCGGTATAAATCCAACCATGTTTACCATTCAGTTTGATGGCTGACTCCATAGGAATAGCCATGTTGTTTTTAAGCAGTGCTTTTAACTGATCTTTCAGACTAACGGCCTGATCATAAATCTTGATCCTGTTAACAATCTTGTTACGCCAGTCAATCAGGTTGTGACCGATCTGCTCTTTACGGTAAATGGATTTATGAACGCCCACCTCTTTAGCCATGGCCACCAGTTCAGCCTTGGAGTAGCGATCATTCAGAGAATCAACCGTTTGCTCTTGGAGAGACTGGTACAACTGGTAATTTTGCTTTATACGGTTGCCGCTGTCTGCGGTACTCTCGCCTTTTTTCTTCTTGGCCACGCCCATGATCCGGGCAGTCTTATTGATCTCAGTACCGGTTAGCTGACCTGTTGATTCCAGTTCATTAATAACTGGGAATTTAGGATTTTCGGATACAGGCTTATCAGCCACTCCTTTCTGATCAATTTCAGCCTGACTCTCTGCTGCTATCCGGGCTTTCTCTGCCTGAATAGCCTGCTCTTTCTCAGCCACCGACATCATGCCCAAACCGGGACTACCGGTAGCCCCCTTAGCCGCTAACCGTCTGGATTGTTTCTGGATCGTCTTCTGATAGACCCGCTTCCGCTGTCTCTTCTGCTTTCTCTGCTTCTGCGGATTCTGGTTCAGTGTCTCCAGACCTGTTTCTACCGCCTGCCGCTTAGCCTTTGGAAACTGCCAGCTTCCGCTGTCCTTATTGAAATGACCTCCCAGGCGATACATATCAGCCGATTCAGCCTGACTGGTGCCGGTGACAGAAAAGGTTTCATTATTAACGGGGAATGTCTGATAACGGCCCACTTTATTCGTTTTTACATGTTCCTCATTAATTACTTTCTGCTGAGACATCTTCTCTTTATGTCTGGCCTGATGTTCTTCTTTCAGCTTCTCTTTATGTCTGGCCTGATATTCTTCTTTCAGATTCTCAAACTGCTGCTTCCGTTGATTAGTACCCAACACTTTTCTGGCTGTGCTACTCACTCGTTCAGCCAGCTTTTCACGTTTCAATTGATTGGCCTCTTTACGAGAGGCTTCAAGACTCGGCCGCTGAGTCAGTGATTGTTCATATTCAGATTTTCTTTCCAGCAGTTCAGCCTTTGCTGAAAACTCTGAATACCCACCTTTCTTAGAGCGGATCAGCCAATCAACAAACTCTTCTTGAGTATTAAAATATTTTGAATAGCCACGGTTGTCTGCCATGGCCTGCTGGATAATGAGACTGTAAGATTTTTTGCCGATCTCTTTTTCATACCGTTGAGAGGTATCCTCATCACCGCCATTTTTCATTTCACGCTTCAATGACTGTTCAGTGTCTGTTTTACCCTTGCGATTCTCTTTGATTTTTTCATCAATGTCCGGAGGCACCAGCTCACGATCCGGATCAGCATTAACAGGATCATGTGTTACTGGTACTGGCGGCAATCCGTTCAGCATTCTCTCAATGTCATAACGGTTACGGTAGTTCTCTTCAAGACTCTCTTCCAGAGTTTGAATCTGTTCTTCATCCAGACCGGGTTCCTGCAGATCAGCCTCAATGTCGGCACCATCATTTTCATAGCTTTTGAGATTACCTTCCAGGTCCTCCCGGTTCTTCTGCTCCTGTTCTGGCGTCAATGTCTGTTGTGGCTTGGCAAAACCACCCATCGGTGCGCCTATAGAAAATCCTAACAACGCACCGGTAGCGGCTGCTCCGGCTACGCCTTTCCACCGGTCACGCTCAATACCAACATCAGAGACTGATTTATTGGTTAAATATTGTTGGCCACCGCTTTCCCATGTTTCTTGAGCTGCCTCCAATGCACCCGATTTACCCATGCCACCAATACGAGTTTTACTGCCTCCTTTGAACAGTTTAATTTGTGCAGCCTGTGACAAACCTGAAACAGCACCAACTCCAAAGGCTTCCAGACGATTCTTTAAGCTGGCCTCTTCCGAAAATCGTCGTCGGGCCTCCTGTTTAGCCACTTCCGGAGCATCATTGCCGTATTTTTGGTTGGATTCTTTCAGATATTTCCGGTACACAGACGACTGCATCAACACTGATTCAGGCTGATTGAATGCATCTTCATAGGTCTGGTTGGATGTACCGCCCATGATCATTGTGCCCATTCCGGCACTTTGTCCGATGGACATAGCTACCTTATCAATCTTGGTGCCTCGTGCCAGTGCTTTGGTGGCATCAAGCGGCTTTTGCGCTTCAGCAGCTACTTTGAATGCCTTATTAGTGCCTGCTGCTGCTTTACCGGCAATTCCAAGACCTTTACCCAACAAGCCGCCTGGCACCATGGACGGCACCATTGAGCCAAAGCCTTGTATGGTACTGCCTAAGAAACCTTGTACTGTAGATCCTTCTTTAAAACCAAGGCCGACCGGACTGGATTTATCTCGTTCAAAACCAAAATTCTGAACATCCTGCAGCATGGATGGAGACAATTCCTCCATATTGCCTTGTTGCCACTCTCGCATCGTATCGGCTAAGGCGTTTTTATGACCGAGTGTGACGCCCTGAGCTATGTCTGCGGAACCGCCTTGAACACCGGCTTTAAATAGCTTTACAGCGTCACTAAACATGCCACTGTTAGGATCTCCTTGTGGTGCAGTGATTGCGTCGAAAGCCTGTTTTGCTTCTTCCCGTTCTTCCGGAAAATAATCTGCCGCTAGTTCTCTGTCGAAAAACTGATCACGTACCTCTGCTTGCTCAGAGTCGCTAAGTTCCTGATAATTGGGAGAATCTGAATCTTTTTTCCACTGCTGATACCAACCCATGTTCTACTCCTTCGACAGATACATTTTTTTAACTATCTGGCGAATCGTATCGTCGCCATACTGTGACAGGTATTCTCTGACAGCGGGTTCACCGCCTTTATCAGCAATAGCTCTGGCTTCCTCAATGATTTTCTTTTGGTCATTAGCGGGAGCTATACCGGCCACCACAGGTTTTTCATTTCTTGTTGCCGGACGAAATGCTGACATAGCATCTGCCTGACGTTGTTTTCTGGTCTGTTTTGTTGTGTCCGCTTCTGCCTGTTTTTCCAGACCTTCCTGACGCATTCCTCCGAATACCTCACTAAGAGACTTTTGAGATACCCGCTGACCGTAACCAAAGCCACCTGACTGAGTATTCTCGTTCGCTTTTATTTCATTTTTCTTTCTTTGTCTGGTTTGCTCTTGAGCAATAAACTGGTTGACCCGCTCAGCCATCCCGACCTTGGGGGGTTCATTGCTTTCAGATTTCGGATTAGGTTGTTGAGTCTTATTGCCAGAAGGTGTCGGATTTTGATTTGAATCAGGAGAAGGCGTTTCAATACCCGCACTGGCATTCATTCGATCTGTGACCGATCCACCACCGCCTGCTTTTTTCCGCTGCAGCTGTGGCGGTGTATATCTACCCGTACTATCAATTACAGATTTATAAAACTGGCCATCTTCGCCCTCTTCGATAAATACTTTGTTTCCATCCTGCGTTTCATGGCTGTAAGATTTCAGCTTATCTTTGGCTTTTTTTGATAGCTTTCCACCTCTGGCTACTATGTTGGCTGCATTGAGGTTGGTGTCACTGACCAAACCTTCATTACGGCCCAGCGTCGCCAGATAATCACGCATCGGTATCACCATGTCCCGATCAGACCCGTCACTTAATCCTTGCTCTGTTAAGCGCCCATTACGGATTATCTTTCCATTCGCATCACGAACATCAATATTGAAACCAATCCCGTTTGGTGCTGAGTACATACCACTGATATTTTTAAACTCTCCCTCCTTGGCGTTTCTATTTAACGATTCGATGATCTGAGGATTTTTGTTGTAGAGGTCAATGCTGGACTGTTCAAGCTCTGCTTTCTGATCTTTGTTCATATCGCGGTACAATTCATAAGATGCCATGGTTTTATTAATGGCCTGTTGATCCTTCCTCTGCTGTTCCTGAAGCGCCCGATCCTCCTTCATCCACGCCATTTTCTGAGCATTGTAATTACGCTGATCTCTGGCACCGATCATGTTAGTCATGGCACCCATGCCACCGGTAAAACCTGAAAGGAAAGAATTTCCACGATTAGCCATTGCCGAATGCCTCTATTTCATTAGTGTCCACATGCCCATCCCGGCTCCAGCCGCATTGCCAAGAAAGTTCCACTTATTTGCTTTGTTTTGAGCGTAAATATTTTGATTCTGCTGATTTCGACCTGCCTCCATCCCGGCAGCACTGCTCATGCCAGAGATAGCAGTACCTTGTATCCCACGACCTAATCCGACCATGTTTTGTTCCAGCTGATCGTACCTTGCAGTGCTCGCATCACGAGCCATATTGCCGGCTGATATCTGTGCGCCACTGCCACCAATATCCTGCTGGTTGGCCATGGCGGCGGCCTGATCCTCATCGTAACTCGTGCCGTACATATCCATGTTTCTCTCGGTCATTCCGAGAGTAGCGTCGTAAGATTTCTCAGCGGCTAATTTAGCGTCATCAGCGTTCTGTCGTGTGTTCTCATCACGGTTTTCCAGCTCGCCTAGCAATTCCTCTTCAATCGGCTTAAAACGGGTATCCCAGTCCGCTTCCATCCACTGCATCATATCGGCGTACTGTTGCTGAGTTTCGTAGTCCTGTGGAGGTTCACCACTTGAGCACATTGCTTTTCTCCGGGCATAAAAAAACCCGCCGAAGCGGGTTTCTGTTTAAAATTCAGACTTCTTTTACTCTCTCGCAAGGTCTACAGGCGTGTTATTTTGCTTCTGGCCAGTGATAGAGAACAGGTAATTACACGACCCGAGGCATTTGCTGAACGATCAGCCAAAGGCCAGTCTTGGAAGTGACTCATACTGATCGCCTGCACTATGTTCTGCCTCCCAAATATCCAGAGCCGTTTGCATGTTTAACCAGGACGCTAAAGAAGTGCCAGTAACAATCGCTATACGCTTGGCTAAATCCGGACTGCACGACACACCCTCATTCACAAACTTAGACAAATGCTTGCGGGAGATACAAAGCATATCGGCTGCTTTGGTGATGCTGGTGCCGGTAGGCTCCAAAACATCCTGTTTGAACACTCTGCCGGGATGCGACGGTTTTCTATTCCTGACCCTTCCCATAACCAACTCCTATCAATGGTACTGTTCATAATCAACATCTGTCGCATCATCCCCGTAAAACTCAAAGGTGATGCACCAAGGCCCGTTCACATGAACCGAATAACGCCCTGAAGACTTTGGGTTCAATTTATGAAAATCATATCCAGGCAAGCTCATATCATGCGGTTTAGTAGCCGCATCCAGCCTATCAAGCCGTGTTTCTAACCGGCTGGCATGTTTTGAATTAATCCCAGCGGTCTTACCATCATAAAAGAAGTCCTCCAAACCTTTATGCAAAAACTTCCGAATCGCCATGCGTCACCCTGCAACCTGTTTGGTTACAGTATAGGGTGTAACCAAACAGGTTACAAATATTTCGCTCCGAAATGAACAGTCACAGCACAGATAACAGTGACCGAACAGGCTGAAAATGGTAATATAAAGACCTCTGACACATTCAGAGACGGGATTAGCAACTCGTGTAGTCAAAGGAGCACAAGACGCTCGCCGTCTTTTTTTTTGTGCCGTATTTTCACACCTTTTTTATGGTGGGCACAGTGGAGCTGTCTTCGGACAGGCCGGACTCCTTTGACCGGTATTGCTAACTCTGCTGTGTCCGCCACCAGTCAAAATTAGCAATTTGTTGGTGGTGGTTTCAAAATCAAAGGAACCTCACCATGAACAGCGCCAAAGAACTGTCTGCCGCTCGCTTCACCCTCTCATTTTTATCTCTGATCGCTACCTTCTTGTTTCTGATTGGCATTGGCTCAGGATTCGGAGCGTTACTGTTTGCCGTATCAGGAACCGTCATACAGCTCACTGTGACGCTGTATATGCCCAACATGCTTATCACCGCATGGTGGCAGGAGAATCTGATCGTTACGGGCGTAACGGGCGTTATCATAGCGACGGTGGTTCTGGTATCTGTCGCCGGCTCAACGTCCATATTGTCGGGACTGGTAGAAGACCAAAAGATTCTGACTGGCCAAAAAGAAACCGTGACACACTCCCTCCACTAAATCGGCAAGCCGATTTTAATGGGGGCTTCTAATCGGGAATTGCGTGCGACCCGCCATGTCAACCAACATAGCCTCTCGCTGTTGTATAGGTTGTCGAACCACAACAGGGGAACTCTTTACACAGACGCTATGTCCTAGCGCATCGACAATAGAAGCCGAAAAAAGGTTTTCTGATTTGTTTCTCGTAGTTAGTCCAGCAACGGTGACGCTTGGGGATTTGTCCAGAGGCTTTTTCAGTCTGTCGAGTAGGCTGTTTTCTCAGCCACCAACCCATTATGCAGGGCATCGCAGGATATAAAATAGTACACAGGCTTGCTCTACGCAAGCCTCACTATCCATCTCCATCCAAACGTACCGCTATGGATGGAGAATTCCGCAAGTTTCGTTAAAGTTATTTTTTTGTCAGAGTTTCATAATCACGGCCAGCCGGTTTCGGTGAATCTCATCTTCACCCCAGAGCCACTTTACTGCATCGTTTAACTCAGTACGGTTCTTTATCAACCGATAATCGTGAGCGATCTGGTCAATCATACCTGCTTCAAGACCATCTTCGATGGCTTTGGCAATCAGCTTCCGCCACATACGACGGCCTTCACGGGTCTGTTCAGAGTCACTGACAACGATGTTGTATTGCTCGATCAGGAAATCAAAAAAGACGGTTTCCACCAAATCACGAGAGTCATCACCGCCATTGGTTTCAATGTCCCGCCAGATCATAATCTGACGCACCGGCTTGCCTTCACGAGGTATATCACAATCCACACACTCTACGGTGTTGGTGTACAACACCGATTGTGTCTTATGATCCAGCAGAGCAATCAGCAGCTCATAGGCACTGTCACGAATCAATCTAAGTTCATGATCTGGACTGGTCAGCTGGAACTCGACGTGCGGCAACAGGTTCTCGCTCTGGAACTCACAGATACGATGATACTCAACCGTGTTTTGTTCCGGATCGTACAGATGTTCAAACAGATGTTCAGAGTATCCGTCCGGTAGCAGGATTGGCATTTTCTTGTCCATCCATGAATCTTAGTACTTCAGGGCCAATATTGCCTGATACCATCATGGTTATCCACATTTTCTGTGCGTAGGTGGGTAGATTATGTTGTGCCACTCATTTCGGATTGTTTGTTTTGAGCGGTATAGTCTTGCTCCGGTTCACTTCCTGAACACATGGAAATACCTCGCTGGTTGAAGCGATAAAATGAAAGTTTTTGAAATTGAATTAGACTTGGTTCTATTGAATACAAGGCTTAATAAATTGAAAGAAAGTGAACGAGACTTCTACAAACTTAGAGATCACAACGTTAGTGCGAACGATGTGAGCAAGTGCATCAGAGTCAAAACAAAGAGCAAACAGTACTATTTTTCATATATTAAATACGGCAGTAAGCAACAGGCTCTGGATGCGGCTCGTGAATTTCGGGACGACCTCCCTATCGACAGTTTTCGTGGCAACTATGATCACGATAAAAATCCTTCCCGTGGGGAATCTGGCATATTGGGCGTTGCGAAGTATATGCAGCGAGGCGATCACGTAGGATGGACAGCGTGTTGGCAACAAGGAAGACCACCGCTAAGATTCCAGAGAAAAAATAAGTTTAGCTTTCTGCAATACGGTTCGGATGCGCTTTCGTGTGCTGCTAAGCATCGTGATAAAATGGTTTTTCTGCATTCCATAGCCAAGAGTTAGTAGCGATTTCCCGATACTGGAGAATTGAATTGAACAATTACACTCAACAATTGCACGATGAGCACTACGCATTATCAATAAAAATACAGGAAATTAATTCATACATACACGGCAATGAGAAATTCAAAACTCTTAGCGGTTTAGAGCAAGTGAAAATGATAAAGCAGGCTGGTTTCATGGAAGCCTACGCCGATATATTAATGGCCCGAATATGGACGAATAAATAAGGGACACATATCCTGAACTAGCTGAGTGAATCACACCCAATAACACGTTAGACATTTATTTCTTATTGTAACTAGGTTTGCTCCCGATTCGTCAGGTGTGCAATTTTTTTTATTTTATACACATCTCAGTCCACTTTCCGACACACCTAAAACTATATTTTACCGAATTGTTGCCTTGCAACACTCTCAGGTGTGTCAAAAATAACCGCAGGTGTGTTGGAAAGTAGACAAGGTGTGTTGGAAAGTGGACTGAAAACACGGTAGGTGTGTTAGAAAGTGGACAGAATAAGCACTTTTTTGCTCTCCCACCGTTCTACCTGGGTGAACTACTCGTCCGATCCATTTTCATCCCAGCTACGATCCGTCAGTTTTTCTACCGTAGTCATGCCCTCTCCGGCCGATTCAATAGCGACCTGACCCTC
>JAOQGN010347972.1:0-13825 GCA_027564295.1 Himantozoum antarcticum
TGTCATCTTCAAACATTCAAAACAATGATGATCATGCTACCTTGGCAAAAGCACGCATGTCATTACCTGACTGTCTAAGGATGTTGTTGACCACACTGTGTTGTTGTCTAGCACTGATACCTGTATATTATTTGGGGCCTATCAGTGTCAGGATGTGAATGTGTTTTTTTTGGGTAACATTACCATTACATATGAGGGCTGTGGCTGCGTACATCCAAAATATATTCAGATTCAATAACAACTGTCAGCACTATGTACATGTAAATGGGGTTGTGAGACCAGTCACCAAATAAACAGCAGAGCCCAGCGTCACACACACACACAGGACATGAACGATCTAACACGAACTCACACACACACACGCACACACACACAGCAGAAGGAGCAAGCCCAACAACACACTACTATTATAAGGTAAGAGCTAAGTTTGTCATCACATTTTGTGCTACACACTAATCTTAGACCACACGCACACACCGATTTGTAGGCGTGTATGAGGGTTGTGACTGCGTACATCCAAAATTATACAGATTCAATAACAACTGTCAGCACTATATATATGTAAATGGGGTTGCGAGACCAGTCACCAAATAAACAGCCGAGCCCAGCGTCACACACACACACAGGACATGAACTATCTACCACGAACACACACACGCACACGCACACACACAGAGCAGAAGGAACAACCCCAACAACACACTACTATAAGGTAAGAGCTAAGTTTGTCATCACATTTTGTGCTACACACTAGTCTTAGACCACACGCACACACCGATTTGTAGGCGTGTGCTTTAGGAGTGGATTTTTGGTATTCATGTCTAAACTAGAATGAGCATCGTCAGGTCATCATGTCATCTTCAAACATTCAAAGCGATGTAAGGTACCAAAACGATGTTAGCTTTTAAAACGATGTTAGCAAATTTTCATAAAAGAAATAATTTTTTTTGAAAAGAAGTTGTTATAAAAAAATGTTCAAAACAATGTCATCTTCAAACATTCAAAATGATGTAAGGTACCAAAACAATGTTGTACCAAAACGATGTTAGCCTTTTTTTAAAAACAAATCATTATAAAAAAAATTCTAATGACAATTTTTTTCCAAAACAGTGTCATCTTCAAACATTCAAAACAATGTAAGGTGCCAAAATGATGTTAGCTACCAAGTGCTAGAGTCGTCGGTATTTTGTTGTGACAGTATACCATCTGGCACAATCGTTTTGGTCCGACTGCCGGACCAAACGACGGCGCTCGAGTCCGGAGCGGGCGGGCACCGTCCGGTCGTCCCCTCCCTCGGGGGGCGGCCCGTCCGAGCGAGGGTTTGACGTCGGCGCGCGCGCTCCGGAAACGCTCAGGAGCGAGCGTCGTTTGCAAAACGTAGCGGTTCCCAAACACTCCGTTGAAGAAGTGTTTGCAGAGTTGTCACATGCCGTGAGGAGATAACTGGGAAAATCTGGGCATTTACAGGGTTGTCCTATCACGTGTCCATACTCTGGAAAACCAAAAGAGTCACGTGGTCCTCTTTCAGCATTCCATAGTCAAGGGAATGGATGTTTATGTAACGACGATTGTGATTGGTCGCTGAGATTTGTTGTCGCTAGGGACGCTACTGGGGTTGCTATGAAAATCCAAACTGAGGGCTTGGTTGTTGTTTCAAGAGTTGTGAGGATCGGAAGTGAGAAAAGGCTCTGAGCCAATTAAAACGCCGGATTTTGTCATTTTGCCGGACTCTGTCATTTTTTGAGCTTCTCATTTTTCTTGAGTTTTGCCCTCTTCTGATTGGCTTAGAGCGTGTTAGGAGCTCTGTGATTGGCTGAAAATATCGGACAGGGGTTACCGATCTGCTCACACTATACCACTGACAATAGCACACACTAATGGCCTACTTAATGGACTGGAGAAGGAAACAAGACTTCGCAGGTGGGGTCCAAACTAGGTGGCAAATTTATTGCCACTTGGAGATTCACAACAATGATAGAAGATGGTGGAAGAATCAGTTACAATATTTAGTGTCAGTTTAAGCATCTGATTACTTCGGCAGGAAAACAAGAACTGAAAGATACTGAGATATAATGTAATTACTAGCTAATGGTAACTAAAATAGCCGGTAGTAAATTATAGGATGAACAACTAGTAATGAGTGTTAAATATGGATAGCACTGCAATATAGAATTAAGTAGAGTTAAGTAGATACGTATTGTTCATTGCAATGCCACTGAAGTGTCCATATAATCTCAGCCCAGGATGACTGATGGATCTTGACTTATAATAGGAGGCATTGTTTACATCTATATAATAATATCTTCAACCAGCATATATATAGGGTGCTGCTATCATTAGAGGAGTTATCCGTTCATGGCTAGTGTGGGATCAGCCTCTTCACTGGTGTAGCCTGAAAGGCTGGCAGTTGCCTAAGATAGCTAGACATAAGAATGTGCATCCATAACATATCCTGCATCATTTGGAAGCTAGGGGGTCTAACATCTGAATATAACCATTCCAAGGTTATGATGTTTTGGGACCATGGAGCTGAGCTATCTCAACAGCCAGTCGGCTCTCAACCGCTACACCATCATCCCTCAATCCTTGAACAATTTGGGATAAGGCATGAATTTGCTGATTCGCTCCACCTAGTGAGTTCAACAATCCGAAGGGAGAGCAGCGTATGAATTAAATTGCTCAAACTCCACAGCTGAGAATAAATAAAGAAATAATAAATCACATGATGGTCAACCCTATGCTGAGCCCTAACATGACGCGTTACTAAATGCTTATTATTACTAGAATAACCTCACACACAGAACCGCAAAAAGAAGTGACCTTCTTGATGTAGATAAAGTCAATTAGTTCTACTTATAACAAAGGAACATATCCCGCATGCACCAGGTGTAGCAAGCAGGGTATTGACCTCCCCAATGGCAGCCTTATCTGCTTCCAGAGCGAAACTACGTTACTCTCATGCCTGCCAGAAAGTGCCTCAGTGCCTTCATCAGATGATCCATCGGTGTCAGTCTCTGGTACAGATTTGAATGCTCCAAGTGATGACTGATTCTCAGCAATGTTGCCCATCTCGTCACCACTCACACCCGAAAGGCTATCATCTAGCTCATCTGTATCTTCGTGTAGTAGCTCTATAAGGTTCGTCTACTTCCATGGCATCCCAGTTAGTAATTGGTGCTCCTTCAATTCCAGTAGTCTTCTGTTGAGCCATTGCACTGCAGTAGTTCCTCATATAGTCAGTGAAATTCAGAGTAGTAACGTCAGGTCAGTACAGTATCCAATGATTTATAGTAGGCATGCTCTCCAGCTTGTAAAGAAGCTGCACAAATCCTAGTCATTAGTTGAGGAATAGCACTGACGATAGCTGCTCTGCTGTTGGTCTCTGGGCTACAATACTGCATAGTACTAAACTAGCATTTGGTCACGTGAGTGCACATAGTGTAAATTGCCATGACACTAGTCACGAACTACCTTGTTGATCACATGCTCATAATGCATGGCATAAGTTGCCATGCGACTAGTCACATGATCAACGATAGTTCGAGATTAGGAGGTCAAGGCTGGTTTCTAAATTCACCTAGGTTAACTACTGTTGCTACACAATAACCACACACAGTAACTATCATAGCACCTTATCAGTGAACGATGATGTTTATGTCTATGAATAACGTTGATATCCTTCCTGTTTTAGATAATGATAAAATGGGGAATAGATGAATTCTCTAAATTAATTGCGGAAAATTATTAGATATGCATCTAATAAGAAACCAGTCACCATGATATAATCCTAAAGTGATATAGGGTTTCCATACCATGTAGGAGTCCTCCTACATTGCTTCGGCTCTTCACCGTGAGATTGTGTTTCAGCATTGACAGTGGGTTTTATAGCTGCTCCTGAATTAGATGTTGTCTGACCAGTGGCTTTACCACGTCTTTGCTTACTAACCCCTCATCGACACCTGAGATTATTGCCCTCTACTTTATCAGAACTAGCATCAGTACCTACTAGTCTGATTTAATCTATTAGAGGTTATCATCTGTACACGTCGATGATGCACTCCACATCGACCAGCATTTGCATTTGGGTCTGACAGGCCTGGTGCCATTTGGTATAAATGCTACCTCCTGGCTAGGCCTGCTTTTCCTAGTAGAATGGGGTCGGCATCCAGTTGACCGGTTAGCTGCATCCTTACCAGTTGAGGTAGATGCATTCCTTGACCAAGGTACTACAGCAGTTTGTTCAACTGGGTGCTTACCGACTGACATAGGCCGATGATAATATTTGAGCCGAGACTCATTAACACTCGAATTATACTGTGCCAGTGGGTAGATATGGTTTGGATAGACTGCAACTACTTTGGAAGGTCTGACAAACTAGGTTTCCAGCTTCATATTAACACCTTTCCTTCGTCGACGGCTATCTACCAATACCTCCTCTCCAATTTCATACATGCAATTACCTTCATGGTTTGAAGGTATAGTAATTTTTTGTTGTGCCCTCAACAACTCATGTACTTCTCTCAGTCGATGTTGGAGGTTTGTGACATACTATGTGTGGATTTCCATTGGAGATATACTAGTGCCATATGTGAGCATATTAGGGGGTCAACATTGCCTTCCAAGCATCAGAAAGCTTGCACTTTCTTCCATATAGGAGTTTGGCATCGCTCCAAATGTTCTCATGATCTATGGCAGTAGTTCATCCCAACTGTCCTGTCCTTTATCACTCTGTCTCAGCAGACATCTGAGTCAGTTGCCAAGTGTTCTGTTACTTCTCTCCACCATATCATTGCTCTGTGGATGGTATGGGGTGGAACGAGTCTTTCTCTACCCCCAGAGGTATCATAGTTCCTGCATCAAATCCGATTCGAACTGTGCCCCTCTATCTGAGTGTAAATACTCTGGGAGACCGAAGTAACAAAACACATGCTTGTCCAAAGCTTGGGTGACCTCAGATGCTGTGGCATCGTGAATGCCTAACGCATCCTGCCATCTGGTGAAGTGGTCAGTAAGTACGGGAATCCACTTATTACCAGATTTGGTCATAGGCATAGGGCCGACTAAATCAATAGCGACTTACTGCCATGAGCGACGAACTAAGAGGTGACCGCGTGCCTTACTTGAAGGCTATCCAACCTTTCTTTGATACTTGACAAGTATTGCAGAATCTGATTATGCGTCGGAGGCTAGCCATCATGCCTGGCCAAATCCAGTTTAGCCTAAATCACCTTAACATACACATAAAACCAGAATGAGCCATTGTGTGACAGTTCCACACTACCTTCGGTCTAAGCGATTTCAGACAAATTGCTACATCCCTGGCTCTACTCCTACCAGTTTTACTTAAAATCCAAACAGTGAGCACCCCGTCATCTCTGATTTGCATCAGTGACTTTAGATTACTTAATCGGTGCAGATTGACACTACCCAATGACAGAGTAGTACCGTCGATCTCTGTATTTGTCTCGACAGCCCAGTAGACGAGAAACATGTCCTCATCACTCTTCTGCAAGTTTACCAGGTTTGACACATCACTGCTAACAGTAAATTGTCTTCTCTCTGCATAACTGCTACAGAATGTCGGTCCAGTTAAAGATGGGTGTTCACTATCAGTGAACTTTCCTTGGTGTTCATAGCCACGACTGGAGACAGGTCGCGAGTCCGTCTGCATATGCGACACCATCCTCCGAGCACTCTCCACCACTGACAAGACACACTCATCGTTCAGGGATTCATGTCGATCTAGGATTGAGGGTACTACCTCTTTGGCCAAGTGATGATTGACATTACGTTGACCAGGGTCGACGTCATGTCCAGCTATATGAATAACTGGACGACAGACAGGTGCAACCTGTCATAGCACTTATCAGCAACTGACCATGTGCCAGGGTGGCTAGCAAAACTCAATGCGCAGTTAGTATCTAGCTCAGTCTGCACTTGGAGACGGGTTGACCCTCCCATAGACAGCTATATCTGACTACACTGTTTGCAATCTACACACTGCCTAGAGAGCTCATCAGCATTACCGTGCTTAACACCGGGCTGATGCTCAATTTTGGACTTGAATTCAGCTAGGGGTTCAGTTCTAACCACTTAGTAACCTGATTACTGGGTTCTGTCTTAGGACAAAGCCAGATCAGGGCAGCATGGTCCATCCACAGTTTAAATTCTCAACCATGCACGTAGGATGTAAAGTGTTTTACCGATTTGCCAACTACCAGCAGTTCTCGGCGTGTTACACAGTAGTTCCGTTCCTGTGGGTTCAGGGCTTGCCGAAATACAAAATCACCCACTCTTTTCCATCCTGCACTTTTGACAGCACATCACCCGTACCAAAGGGAGTAGTAGGATGTACTCTAGCCAATGATCAGAGTAGCGCAGGATTGGAGTCAATACCAGAGAATGTTTCAGTTTATCAAGCACCTCTACCGTGCTGTCATCCTACTCAAAGCATACCCCCTGTTAGTAAGGTGTGTCAAGGTTCTCACTATCTTCTTAGCAAATCCCTCTATGTACTGTCTATAGTACCCAACAGTACCCAGAAAGGCCCATACCTCCTCCACATTTGACAGAATGATCCAATCTGCCTCAGCCCTTTTTTTCTCAAGGTTTGTCGACACACCCTCACTCGATACTATGTGACCCAGGTACTTTACTGACATCTGGAATAGTTTGCACTTTGAAGGATTGAGCTTAAAATTAGCATTCCTCAGTGCTGCAACTCTCCCTCCAGCCTACTACAGTGACTGTTGAATTCATCCCGAGGACTATGACATCATCGACGTAAAGGAGTAGGGTTTTCCAGTGTACACCTTGGAATACCCCTTCCATCATCTTCTAAAATGTCACCGGTGCAGAAGTGAGTCCAAAGGGTAGGATATTCCACTTTCATAGACTACCACGAGCACAAAAGGCTAATTTCTCTTGGGCATCGGCATCCAATGGTACTTGCCAATAACCACTGGTCAGGTCCAGGGTTGTAAAATAGTGAGCATTGGCCCATGCATCAAGGCTTTTCGTCGATCCTGGATAAAGTTAGGCATCTTGTTGAGTGATATCATTCAACCGCCTATAGTCGATGCAGAATCGCCAGCTACCTTCCTTCTTTTTGACCAGCACCACCGGGGAGCTCCAGGCCCCCAATGCTGGTTCAATAAAACTTTGATGTAGTAGCTTGTCGAACTGCTTTTCGACCTCCACCTCTTTCTCATGACCCTGATGACGGGGTGGTTGACGTATCGGTCTCTTACCATCCTGGATGGGAATGGAATGTTCGACCCACATCACTGGCATCGGTTGTAAATACATCTCGGCACCTTACTAGCAGCGCAGAGCATTTCTCTCTCCTGTACGTTTTGGCAATTCTGTGCAGCACTAGCATACAGTTTCTCCAGATGGGTAGGAACTCTTTGATCTGGTGCCTGACCATCGACTTGATCATCACAAGCCATCGACGCAGGCTGAGCAGCAACATCCTCACACAGTTCATCCTCCAACAGCCGGGTAAAAGTAGCAATTTCAACACCTGCTGGCAAAGACAAACTCATTGAACCCAGGATTCAGACATCTGACAAACAAGTGACTGTCTCGGGGAGTGTTGACAGTGCATGCTACAAGTACTCGTCCTCCATTGAGACCAGGTACCACTCCCACGGTAAGATAGTCGATGGCCGCAATATGGCACAATACATTGATCTTGCTCTGAGAGATAACGATCACTTGTACCACTTGCACTAGTAATTACAACCTAGTGATTACATCACCAAGTTTTATATCTTTAATCGATCCGTGCGTTTTAGCATACTGTCAAGGGGGAATGGATAGATAAGCAAAAATTGTTTGTCGGCAATGAAATTTCTATTTACACTGACGGCTCTTCAAATGAGCTAGGCACCGGTTTTGGGGTCTTTATTGAAGCTCATGATCTTTTACCTTGCAGTATTACGAGGGCCATTGCTTCTTATAGTGGCATCATCTCTACAGTTTTCCAAACGGAGATCGCAGCAATAAATCTTGCATGTATACTTTTAAAAAATACTGTGGACAAAAACATCACTATCATGTCAGATAGTCAAGCAGCAATTGCTGCGCTACGCAATCCTTATATCAAATCTAGGACTGTAGCAGAGTGCCAGGTCGAACTGATTGATTTGGGGACTAGTGATAATTGTCTATCGAGATGGGTGCCAGAGCATTCAGGCATACCTGGTAACGAGATGGCTGATGAACTTACCAACACTGGGGTTTCCACCGAAATTGAGGGTCCAGTACCATTTCTTCCGGTGGCACTCTGTGTTTAGCAGGACATTTATAACTGGTTGCTTTTAGCCATCAATGAGAGATGGTTATTTCACAAAGAATGTAGACAAACTAAATTGTTCTTAGCGTATTTGAACCCAAAATTGACTTCTACCCTTATGAATTTCACACTTATTAACGTTATGCTTACAGGGCATTGCAATTTTCGTAGAGATAAAATGTCACTGATCAACCTGGCTGCTGACTCTGACTGCCCCAAATGTGGACAGGAAGAGGAAACTCCTATGCAATTTTACTGTAACTGTACTCATTATAACTCTTTGAGAAAGCAAATTTTCAACTGCTATCAGTATCCAACAAATAAACTCACCAGCACCAATGTCAGCACTCTTTTGAGTTTTGCTAAACACACAGGCAGATTTGCTGACCACGAGGAGGTGCAAGATCAAAATGTATTGCAGCTTGAGTACCATGGACTGCTCTGTTCGTACTCTGGTGTAACTTCTGCTTTTGCTAAGTTTCACCCCTCACCGTTATACATGTCCACACAATGCTAGTAAAACCAAAGAGATGGTATTGAGTTTTAGTAGATCTTCTGTCATTCAAGATTATATTTTCATAAATGGAAATTCTATTGAGATAGTAGAAAGTTTTAAATACGTAGGTACTTATTTTAGTAGTGATCTAAGATGGCAATCAAACACAGATTATATGTTTAGTAAACTGAAGAAACAATTTTATTATTTTTCTAAGTTCAATCATTTTAAACCCACACAAGCTCAAAACACCATTTTATTCAAACACTTATACTGACAATTTTAGCTTACAACATTGAGCTATGGTTTCATTCTTCTACCACCAGTGAGCGAAGAAAACTTTTAAAGCTTTTTGAGCAAAATAATTTTAAATTTGATGTGGATTTTTATGTTACAGAAAGCATACACAGGGCTGCTCTTAACTTTATTGTACTACTCATATTTTAAATAGCTGTTATACTACTTTAGATTACTGTATAGGATGCCTAAGGTTAGGATCAAGAGATTTTTAACTAGTTTTATACCCACTAGTATTAAAGTTTTAAATGGTAAAATGTAATATTGCAGAGCATTTTAGTATCTATATCATATTGTATTACTTGTCTATGACAAAATTACCAAATGAAATAAAATAAATAAAATGAAATATTGAAGCTTTGCTAAGGTAACTTTGTACATGTCTGTACATAGTGTGAACAGTAAGATAGTCTCATCCAACCGTAATTAAAGCTAATTGACCAATCATAGCCCTCAATGCTTGATGATTGATAGGCTTATTTGTTTCCATGTATTTGTTTTATTTCTGTATTGTTTGTATGCTAATCATGGTGGTAATCCAGTAGCTACGCTAATAGAGGAAAACCCACCAGGTCTTCGGAATTTAACCCGCTGATCAGAACACAGGGAGCAGCTTTGAGGCTATGAATGTAGCTCTCAAGAATTTCAGGCAGTGAAATCTTAACAGCAGCGAGAATTGTTCCCAGGACTTCATGATCCATGGTGCAGTGATCTTAACCTCTTTACCAACCCTGCTCAAAATTGTCTCAGCACCCACTTAGTTACCCACTTAGTTACCCACTTAGTTACCCACTTAGTTACCCACTTAGTTACCCACTTAGTTACCCACTTAGTTACCATAGTTGCCATATAGTTCTCAGCTAATACTAGATTATACTGAGGAGTTCTTTCTCTTTGCCAACTGTCAATGCTACATCTGGCTCTCAAACAGCTGAGAATATAAACCACAATATAGTTCCGATTGTAACATGCTAAAAGAAATTGTCTTCTCTCGGTTATGTTTTTGTCCTCAGAGAGAAATAACTCCCAGTTAAGAGTAATACTAGCTAGGGGTGGGCAACTTTTTTGACTGGTGGGGCAGATTAACATTATTCCCAAGAGTCTTCGTGGGCCGCACTATCCCAACCTACATTAATTACAATTAATTTTCTTTTAGTGAATGATATGTCAATATTACAACCATGTATTTTTATCTAAATTTGCATGTGGGTAGTGTTTGCAATGAAAATTTCCCAATGAACTTTGCGCTACATGATTTTTGAGTCATATACATTATCTTTATTCTGATTTTTGATTTGAAGTCAGCATATCAACTTCTTCATAGCTGCGAATTTTCATGATTGTGATACTGAAATTTTGCAAGCCGCAGCACCTGAAAAGTCCAAAAGAGCATGGTGCAGCAATTTTTGTGACATAGTTTTTTGAGGTGCACCATATGGTCTTCCATATTTTGGATCATCTCCCCATCACAAAAAATACAAGGTGATGAATATGATACTTCTCATATAATAACAGAACTTGGCGCCATTATTTTAAATTGAAATTCAGATTTGAATTTCTCTCTACAACTAGCTCCTCTTTTGAAAGAAATAAGTGCAATCTGTTCAACCGAGTGATTTTTGTTGGAAACACCCATTTGTTTATAAAAATATATAATCACTTCAAAATAATTTGAAATATGAATAATCGAAAGGTTATTGATTGAGAAACAATACATATGTACGATTGCACATATTCAAATTCTTTGTATGCTGAAAATTTTGACATTGGTCAGTGGGCCACTTATTTTGGGTCTGTGGGCCACTTATTTTGGATCTGTGGGCCACTTTTGGCCCGCAGGCCACACGTTGCCCACCACTGTACTAGACTGATTGAATTGTGATTTCTCTATATTATTTGATGCTGTCAAACTGTATTACCTACTAAGCTGCCTTTTAGAGCACCTGATAACCTCGTATCGCATGGAGAACCAGTGGGGTCTTTGAATATGAGCCCCAATTATCTAACTGGAAGCTTAGAAGAAACTGCCGTTTTTATTAGTTTTATTCTCTAATAGGGAGGTACCTAGTTGTTATTATTTCTATTATATAATATTGGCATCTATGCATCATATTTATTAGTTTGCAAAATAATATAATTGTTGTAAAATTGATTGATTATTAAAAAGTAATATTTCGTATCCTGCTAATCAACGGATTACAATAGTCTTATGAATTGTAATTCATAAGATTGCAAATTACAATAGTGAAACTCCGATTACAAATTACAATAGTGCACACCATCACTCGACACTATGTGCCCGAGATACTTCACGAACGTCTGGAATAGCTTGCAATTTGAAGGTTTTAAGTTCAAATTGGCGGCCCTCAGGCGCTGTAGCACCTCCTCCAGCCTGCTGCAGTGACTTTGGAAGTCATCCCCGAGGACTATTACATAAGATTGTAATAGTCCTCGGGGATTCATAAGATTGTAATCTTATGAATTGTAATTCATAAGATTGAAAAATAAAATATGGTTGAAACTTCTTTTAGAGGTCACGTGTTTGTAGCGATGATTCTCTCAGTGTGCCTTCTTGTAGAGGTTACGTGTTTGTAGCTATGATCCTCTCAGTGTGCCTTCTTGTTGCGGTTATGTGTTTGTAGCTATGATCCTCTCAGTGTGCCTTTTTGTAGCGGTTACGTGTTTGTAGCTATGATCCTCTCAGTGCGCCTTCTTGTAGCAGTTACGTGTTTGTAGCTATGATCCTCTCAGTGTGCCTTCTTGTAGCGGTTATGTGTTTGTAGCTATGATCCTCCAGTGTGCCTTCTTGTAGCGATTACATATTTGTAGCTATGATCCTCTCAGTGTGCCTTCTTTTAGCGGTTATGCATATTTGTAGCTATGATCCTCTCAGTGTGCCTTTTGGATAAAATAGCTTGAGATATTGGATTTGAGGTTCTGAGTTTGGAAGCAAGAAAAATAGTCTATATATCAAGTTTTAGAAATACACACTTCAAGAAATGCCTACCGTAAAATAATTTATATTGTGATAGGTATTAGTTATATATTTTTGCAGGCTTGGAGTTATGTCAAGCAATCAGACTACACATCGCTACATATCTCAGCAAACGCTGCTGCAATGAAGGTACAACGAGCTGCCAATAGACATGGTAAGTGACTTTATTTTGTGTTAGTTACCATCAAAAAAATCTCACCCCAGCTACCAACATATACAACTATGGTACCTAGATTTTGGGGTACCTTGCCCTCTATGGGCACCGAGCATTTATGTAATCTACATTGTGACAGATGACAGAAAGCTTAGATGAGAGCACAAGTATAGCCTATAACATGCCTGCCCTCACAGATGGTGTGTTAGAACCCTATATCAAGACTGTCCTCCGTGGTTGGGTAGGGTAAAGGGGTGTATCTTCTCATTTCCATCTCAACCAGTGAGGAGAGCCATGAGAATTGCAAGCTGTAGTCATGCATGTGAATCAAACGCGTTTAGCCATATAGTAAAAAAAATTTCCGTAAATCGAGTGCATCTTCTTTGCTATAAATTTGGACACAGAAAGTTGTTTTCACTTGAGGTGCAATCTGATGGCCACTGAAATAAAGTTGTACATTATACAATACTGTTTGCTCACATTCATAGCTAAACTCAAAGATTGGGTTTCCAGAGTTATACGTGAGGGGAGCTCCCCAGAGTTATACGTGAAGGCAGCTCCCCAGAGTTATACATGAGGGGAGCTCCCCAGAGTTATGCGTGAGGAGAGCTCCCCAGAGTTATACGTGAGGGGAGCTCCCCAGAGTTATACATGTTTTTGTTACATAGATCCATTTAGGAAATAGTTTTATGAAAATATCTTTAACCTTCCATCACATATTTGAAGTTTTTATTGCTCCAAGTACAGCACATTTAGCAGATACTCGGAAAGAGAAAAGATCATTCTAAAATTAAACGGAATGCTGTCAAAATAATGTTTGGTTATGGTTTCACTTTTCATTCATGTTACATTCATTCATTCATGTATCAAATCCATCTACCAGGTATTTGGAGGAACAAAATACAAAAAGAACAAAAAAATATCAAAAATAACCAACCCTCAAACACCAATAGATATGAGGATTGTGGTTTGGGCCTTGGGGTTTGCGATTCTCAAAAAGCCTGACAGACAGGTGTGCAGTTCCAACACTAACTATATGTATATAAAGCTTCCTTAATATGCATTACAGGCAATGAATCTGTGTGTTGCCAATGGTCTGTAAGGTTTAATGGGGGTGTATGTGACACCCCGGCTAGTTTAGCTAGTTTAATCTCAGCAGGAGACAACTTACTAAATGTAGAGAATACTCATCAGATCTCAAGTAAGTCAGTCTAATGTATACGAGGGCTAAGGCCTGGTCAAATGTACCGTTGTTCTCACCTATCTGTTGGTCAGAGGATGGAACTACTCCGAGTTAGTCATGCATTGACAACCCACTCATCAGTCTACTAGTAATTGGTACCGGTAACTAGCGACTAAGCGCAGGCAACTGTGTGCAGGCGACTGAGCGTAGGTGACTGAGCGCAGGCGACTGAGCGCAGGTGACTGAGCGCAGGTGACTGAGAGCAGGCAACTGTATGCAGGTGACCGTGTGCAAGTGACTGAGCATAGGCGATTGAGCGCAGGCGACTGAGCCTAAAGCAGTTGCCACACTTGCCTGAATTTCTCACCTGACTGGTCAGTTGGTGGCCACCTGAGTCAGGT
>JAOQGN010348083.1:0-13824 GCA_027564295.1 Himantozoum antarcticum
TACGGTTCTATGATAATCTTAGGCTATTCATCGTTGGCTACGGGTCCCAATGTTGAGCGACCCGTGATTGAGGCGCAGCTTTTCAGCGCGCGCCATGAAGTTTCTACTCCTGGGAGGGGAATAAAACTCCTTGAATATATTATCATATATTGTAGAATAGAACATGTATATTCATATTGAATATTTGTAGAGTAGCCTACTGATAATATCATTAATATTATTTTAAGTAGGCCTACATAACCTAAACCTCTTAACCTTATGCATTCTGATTCTTAGATTCATAACTTAATTAATATTAAGATTAATACTGCGACCACGGGAACACCAAAGCGTGGATCGACACGCGTGTGCAAACCGAGGCGTTGGGTAGGGCCAAATCAGTGGGAGGACCTACTTTTCAAGATCCACAAAAAAATGTGATTCTATTTGTTCCTTACCAGTTGTCATTCTCCAGTTCTTATGCGACACATTCTTACACAACATGTTAACCTTTTATAATTTTCTTATTTTGTAGAAAAAATAGCACAAGAAGATGTAGTTTGTAATGAGTATATGCTTTCCAAGTTCAATCTGATCAACCACACTCTTACCTAAGCTCCAATGGCCACCACTTGACCAGGATAGGGTGGTCAGTCGGCGCAGTCCAATATTCGCAAGACGGGTGGATCAGATGCAACCGTCGACTTGTAGTATCAGATCTGTGTCTCTCTTCGACCAATCATCTGCAAGTTTGAAACCAATCGTCTGAAAAGAACAGCATACTTTTAAACTCGAGCAAAACAGTTTTGTTGAACATATCGTTAACTAAGAAAATTGTTAGTGATGAATGTAATTTTAGATGGAAACGTTTTGAAAACTGAATCTCACACTAAATTTTTAGGCATTATTATAGATGAGAACTTGACTTTCACACCTCATGTAAGTTCTGTCATAAAGAAATGCAACAGCCGGCTATTTATTATGCAAAAGCTTATGGTTTTAGCGTAAATTCCGAAGGTCTGAAGCTGTTTTATCTAACAATGATACGATCTGTTTTAATCTACGGCTGTCCAGCTTTCTTTACTTTCTAAGAAGGACAAAGAGTGATTGGAAAGGGTGCAGAGGAAAGCCACCAAAATAATTTTAGCAACTGTCGATGGATACAAACTCCGACTGGCTCAGCTGGAGATGCCAAAACTCTACGATTTTATTCTTGGCTTTAGTAAAGACTACTTTTATAAGATGATGAAAGATACCCGAAAGATAGTGACCATTCACATTTTAGTCGATTGGTTTTTAATAGCAACAGAACATCGAAGCGAGTGGAAACAATGTTCAGACCTCCATTGTGCCGCACAGTCAAGTACAAAAACAGCTTCTTTCCTCATTTTATGTACAACTTCTCATTCTTAATATTGTGCCTTGCAATTGTACTCGCTATTTTTATAACATCAATTTTAATTATACACTTGTTTTATATGTGCTCTTTGTAAACTACTATTTTATCAGCTATTCTGATATCAGTGGTATCTGAATATAAAATAATAAATATAATAAATATAGTCTTCCAAGGACAACAGATTAATCTCAATCATAGATTGCATTAGCTCAGTAGATAAATCAGTAGATCCCTTGTAACCACTCTCAATGAGTTTTCATATGAAATATTTATTCAGTAACAGATTGAGAGTTGCCTGCTCATCCCCAAGAAACAATCGTTAGATTGTGAGCGATATGGTTTATAGTGTACGTATTTGTACCAGGCAAAAAAGGTTTAGCCACTGTATTTGTAGAATTTAGCAGAAACACACTTACCTAATTTTCAGGAATGTATCTGATATCTCTCAAATTACATCATTGCATATCACCAGTTATATTGTACCACTTATTTCAGCTGGAGGCAATCAGACTGAAGTACGAGAAACTGGAGACAGAGTTGGTAGAACTCAGAAGGAAGTCAAAGTCTGATATGACTATATTTATGGAGGAAGATGTTGGTGTGAAGTTGTCTGACCTACATAAGCATAGACTGAGAATAGGATCCAACCTGAAACATACCCACCAGGTTAGTGTAGAACTGTAGATGCTATATAGATATAACTGAGGTTGAATATTTTATACTATCATCAATCTATTTACTGATTAGATACTTTGACATCAAATTTAGTGTGAAGAAAGCAACAAGTATCTTCTGTGTGCATAAGATAAGAGGTTTATTAATAAAATCTGAATTAATGATCAGATTTAAACTTGTAAAACAGTAAAAAAAGAAGCCTAAAAATATCATAGTGTCTATCGTAAAAACATGATTTATTTACCAAATGGATGGCACATGGAATAAAAAAGTTACCAAACCGGCTTGCTCTCTGGGCTCTCTGGCTTGGGGTGAAAAACTGACCGATTCTTGAAAATTGAATAAAAACATTACTAATAGGATGATTATGATCAGCTAAAATTCCTCTGACATAATTTGAAATTCTACTCTGTGCGATTTGCTCGAAATATATGCTCATCTCAGCACGTCTAAAAATTCTACTAAATTGATCCTTCTCCTTGTGAGACAAGGCATGATAAAAAAAACTTCACTGTAAAAAGTATACCAGACAGAACAAATATGCTATAAAAATGTGTCTCTGCATTTGATTGATTGATTGATTATTGTTTATTTGCCACATTAAAATTGTTTACAATTTTTGTCTTGTGAGCTTACTATGTACAAAAAAGGGCTATGTTGCATACTTAAAACATAAAAAGTATGGTAAAATGAAAGTTAAACGAAACTGAGTGATCTATTCTGTGTGATGCGAGGATTTAGCCCTGAAAGCCTGATTGATAAAGACTGCTTCCTTTTCATTGTCCTGTATTTAGGAATGTTAATGCCATTTTAATCATTACATTGTATATTAAATGTACTATTTAATTCTCGGTGTAAGACTGCAAGCTGGAAGAGTCATAGCCACAACCAAAGATAATAACTTGTCTGGGCTATCAGATGGTAATTACTCTTCTGCCTAAACCCCAAACTTACAATACGGTTGTGGGTAGAGCTGTGCAATTCACATTTCTAACAACCTGATTCGATTCTACTTAAAAGTATTCGACATTCGATTCTCGATTCTTTTTATCTTTCATTATTTATCTACATTGCAGTAAAATACTGAAGCAAATTATTGATGACAAACATTTTATGTTATTTTATTTATTTACTTCATTGTAGTCATACTAACTACTAGTACTAGTAGTAGTCACCTACTGCTAGTACTAAGTACAGTATCAATACTTTCACCATATATTAAGGAAATATTTTGGTTAAATGAAATTCAGCTAAGCTATTATAATAGCATCTCTTCCTAGTACTAGTAGTGTGATATGACTATATGACTCTATGAGCCTGTGATCCACTATCTAATCTATTATAATAGCATGTCTTCCTAGTACTGGTAGTGTGATATGACTATATGCCTCTATGAACCTGTGATCCACTAGCTATTCATTAATTATTATTATTTTGTTCAGTTAGCTGAAAGTCATACTAATACTTCACTATTTATGACTTCATACAAATATCTCATTTCACTGTCATATTCATTACACTCTGCTTTGGTATTGTCTAATTTAGAGAAATGATTCCAAAGACTGCTGACTGGGTTCTTTTGACATTAACCGCCATGACAGTTTTGTAAGTGAGCCGTGACGATCGTGTTTGTATACCCGTTCCCTGCTAAAATTAATTAATTTTTTTAAGTATAAATAAAAAATAAGCATCTATATTTGTTTCAAATAAGAAAACAAATTATTTGCAGAGTTTGAAATTTTTTTGCAACAAATCTTTGTTAAATTTAATTTAAAAATTTGTGCTATGTCCAATTTTAAACTATCGAATCGATGCTGCTGTAGAATCGGCTTTCAATCGATGAGCCGATGCATTGCACAACTCTAGTTGTGGGTTTGTATCCTGTGACAGGTTACTTGCTTACTTGATATAAGCAGCTTGATCTACAGAGTGTTTGTGCGGGGTACATTCTGTAATAGAGGTGCTATTCTATGGGTGTAGGGATTTCTAGAATGCACTTATACCCAGTAATTAGGTGGTAACAATGTATGTCCAGCACTGTTCTGTCTGTCTGTGTTACTCACAGTATGTCATATTATCATCAAATGTTTTGGAAATACACTTATTTTGGTTATTATTATTATTATTATTATTTAATTTTTTCATATTTAAGTTGGACCTTGTCACTGGATATGCAAAGATAAAGAAAGAGATACAGACACTGATATCTGATGAAATACCTAAACTAGAGATACCTAATATGATGGGTTTAGAGGTTAAAGGTTAGAGTAATAAGTTATACGAAATGTGCGTGGATATGATTACCCAATGGGTACATGCAACATGCGGTTTCCTGATTGTATTGAGTGTGATAATGTGTGCATGGTGACACGGTGCATGTGACCTCACGGTCTGCCCATGCACCTTCTCACAGTCTGCCCATGCACCTTATCACAGTCTGCCCATGCACCTTCTCACAGTCTGCCCATGCACCTTCTCACAGTCTGCCCATGCACCTTCTCACAGTCTGCCCATGCTGTCGTCATTACGCGTACAAGGTCATTAGAACATTAATTTACGACATTGCATTGTATTGAGGCGCCAGAGTGCAGACAACTCTACTACAGAGAGTTGTCTGCACTCTGGAGTCCGTTGTCTTTCACCTTCTCTGTAATACTCATACAGTGTATAATGTCTTGTGTATTTTACAGGCGAGAGAAGAGAGATCGAAGTAGAAGTTGTCTCTGCAGGAGAGCGACTTATCAGTCTAGATCAAGGACTGACAATTCCTACACTTCCTAAATCTCTAGCTTTGCTACGTACTGTGCATGTTTCTATGTATTGTCAGTGTGTCGCTCAGCACGAGGGTAAAACTTACCTTGGATATAATGCGGCTTCATTAGACAGAATAGATGAAACATATCAACTTACTAAATCATTTACTACACTGAGTGGTCGAGTGGATGGCGTTGCTGTGTATAAAGACAAAATATACACTTTAAGTTATGACTCCGGTAACCCAAGCTGTGTACAATATGATCTTACAGGCAAACGCATCACTGGCTGGAAACATATCGATATTAACAATTATGGCAAACTTGCTTTTGTTGGCAATAAAATTATCATACCTGACCGGAGCAATGGAAGACTGACTGTATACTCTCTTACTGGAGAGGTAATAAAGCACTTACCTGGTTCTCTAGTTAATACTGGCCATTTATCCATATGTGCTGCAGACAATGACTCGGTTATTGTATCTGACTATACCTCTTCTCAAATATTTAAAGTGAACATCTCTACTGGTGAAATCTACTGGACATCTACACATGTAACTAACCCACAAGGTATAACATGCTACAGAAGTAAATATGTATTTGTAACCAAGCAGAGCACTAAGACTGCAATATGGATCCTAGACGTGAAGACTGGTTAGTATAATTGCATTAAACTCCTTCCTTGCAATGTGGTCACTAGTCACAGTATTTTCATTGTCTCATTTATTGTATAGATAGTATCAAATAGCTTCGGCTACACCACAACATGCATGTATAATGGGAATTTTGAATGCTATAGAATGTTGTGCAGTTGCTGATGTACAGATTGAGCAGCACATAACACAGTGCAATAGAAGAAGAAATAACATAATTACAAGCAATGAAATTTTCTGCTCAAGTGTCTGGTAGATTTAGATTATATCAAATTATATATAACTAATTTGATTATTTTGTGACTTTGAAGTTTGATCTGTTTCACTGGTGATTGGCTTTTTCTTGCAAGCTGCAGGTAATGGGCAGGCCATATGCATTGACAGGGCTCTTCAGTTTGCTATTTAGTGTATAACTCCTACAGTGTTGTGCTGTATATTTCAGGTAAACAGCTGTCTGAGATCACAGATCCAACTGTAAGAGCTGGGTCGAATGTGTGGGATCTACACATTTCTGGGAAGATTCTGATAGTGCCAAGAAAAGATGAAAATACAGTTCTGTTTTACCAGCTGGACTAGGAAGGTACATGTATGTATACATAGTTAAACGGTCTTCCACTATGATGCACGTTTGGTATTACTTCACTCATCTATTCACTGAACTAGACAACGCTATGCAATTTGCTATTGGAGTTGTCTGCACTCTGAACAGACAACTCCTGAATGAGGTACATATCTGATACATAGAGAGCGTTTTGATACTGCTACATGTTCGGACTCTGACCAAGTCTCATACTCTACAGTATATATTGCTGCTGTCATCGAGTGAGAAGGCCTGGATACACGACATGTCAGGTTGTTGGTGTTGTTAGCGGCTATGTTAATGTTGTATCGATAAGTCAATGGGAGCCAACGTTTAGAGTCTGCTTTTTCAGACTTTAAACATTGATCCCCACATCAAATTCTCATTGGCCGATTGCTAATGCTACCACTTGTCACAAAGTTACAGCTAATGTTGCAGACAACTTTGATCTGTGGTGTGGCCAGGCCTTTATGGAGGAATCCACTCAGACTCTCCTGGACTGTAGAACTGATTAGTTGTGTAGGACTTTCTTTATACCTTCTCTGTGTACATGATGTGCTTTGCTAAACTATACACTGTCTGACCTTATATTCTCTCTCAAGCTCAAACATATTCACCTCAGTACCAATAGTCTGAGTTCCAAGTAATTTTGTACCTGCTAGAGATGCACTACTGCAATTCTCTGACTTTATTAATAGTAGAACACAGCCACTCGCATACAGTCAATGCAATATGCATGTGCATTAATATTTATTACACCATGGACATTTTATCACTGCCTTCTTCAAAGTTTGCTTTTGCTGACATTGAGTTTCTGTGCACTAAATTAATGGAAGAGGTAATATTGTGCACCAAAGCTATAATTGTACAAAATAATATATACTCCATTATTGGTTAAATGGGAATAATGAGTTGGCAAGCTAACAATCTAATTACTTTACTTGTAGCACACACATGGCAGTTATACTATTCTAACAAAGCTGTTTCTGTGTCTTTGCTTAGTTTCTGGTTCAATACAATGCTGGCCACTCACATGATACATTTTTTTGTATCCAAATTTAGGGATGTTTTAAATTTAAATTAATTGTTGCCAAACTTATTCAACGTTCCTGTAATTGAATATTCACACAATCTTGTTCTACTTTGCTCTCTAGATACACAGGCTTTGAAATAGAATTGGACTGTACTAAGTGTGGAGTGTAGACTTTTGTTACTCATCAGTATCATACTATGAAGTTGTATACGACAGCAGATATCAATAGATAAAGAATGGACATTCTTATAATAGAACAATCATCAGTTATCTCTGTATCTCTTCAGTTGATAGTTTACACTTACTTATCAGGTCTGGTATAATATATCTAGCGATCATAAACTATTAATGTGTTTAATAGTAGATACTGCTCATTATATTCGTGCGCAATCACACAGATACATCCACATTCGCATTGAAATCGTTTACACATTCTAAACAATTCATAATAACATTGATTTTTTACAATATTATATATAATAATAGTTGAACTTTAGTTTACGCTGCAGAAACTTGGCTAAAGTTTGTTTTGAGGTTGTCATATTAAATTTTTCAATGCTAATGATGTCTTAGTTTTACAGTCCAAATTAATCAACATTTTAATTAGTATTTTTAAAGTTTGTTGTTTCTACTTTTTGATAATTTGATTGTTTGGGTGGCTTTGCTTTGATAATTGGTTTGAAATCATGTATTATAAATAATATATAATTTACATATAAACTTGCTTTTACGGATATTAATTATTAGTCATCTTAGTCAGAGTTCTAAATCTTCTCACTGAAAAGGGCTGGTTGAGAGGCCGTCCACTTTGTGGTTATTATGCTAAGATGACTTAGAACTAAGGCTAAAGTAGGCCTCACTGTGACTGTGATACTATGCTTTGTTAGACATTGCAGTAAATACATATGTCTAACTCAGACTCTCAGTATACTATTACAGCATATTGATGATGGGGTGTATGTGTGTAATTACTAATTATGGTACTCGCTCTGCATTACGCAGTGTAATAGTAGACATTCTGTATATTGCATGTAACAATTACATTCAGGAGTTGTCTTGTCTATATAAATTAAAGAGGGCTATCTATATAATCCTTGGTATATATAGCCTGACCATCAGGTTCTCTCTGTAGTACTACTGTAGTAGGATAACTACTGCATAGTTATCTTCCACCTCTCGGACTGATGGAGAGAAAGCCTGTTATACTAGACTGGAGATTTGCGAAATGTTTGGAAATACCTGTAAAAGTTTGCAAATTGGGACAGATCTTGCCGGTTGCCATGTTCTTGTTTGTAACTGACGCTTTGCCTGTTTGCCATGAAAATGTTTCAGTTCTACTTCTTATTTAAACGTCATAATTAAAAACTAAGATGGTGGTTCTTCATTTCATTTGTTGCTGCTAAAATTGCATCTAGGACGAGCTCTGGCCTAATTTGTATTAACTTCCAGGTATCTCAACAATTCACAGAAAGTTTGTTTTTGCTGTCAAGTCTGGGTGTATCAGGCTCTATCCCATATCTTCTAATCTAGTCGATGGCAGATAACTTGCAGACATTTGCAAAAAACAATCCCAAGTTTACTGCTGTTATAAGAGCTCTGGTATAAATACTTATACATGAAACTGTTGCGTTCCTACTGTGTGTTATAAATGCTGCTGTAACAGAGGCATCACCAGATGATGCAGTTGATTCTCTGTGTGATGATGACCCTGTAATGCTTTTTTGTGTAGAAAAGATAACTCCTTTCTAAATTTTATTGTTAGTGTTGATTTAGATGGTAAATTTTATTTTGACACCAAGTTCATTGCATTGCATAATAATTAACAATGTTAATACAATCATGTACACGAAATAAAAAGTTGCAGCTGAATACCAGGTAGTTTCCATGTATATAATTTTGGTTTTGGCTCCTTTCACAGTATTTGATTTTGTTTTGTCTTAGGTGATAGATAACTTATATTTAAAACATTCCTAGAAGTAATCACTCAACTACTAAAATTGGGTGATTACTTTCCAGGCATGAACTCAGCGTCTTTAAAAGTTAAACGCGAAACAAAGTTCTTAGGCATATAATACTCGATTCCGATATGACTTTAATACCCGCATCACAACTTAATGTAAAAATACTAAATTTGTACTTACCAGTATCAAATTCACGAAAAATTCCTGATTTGCATTTATTATTCATTCTTTAACCCACACCTGTTAATACGGTATAGAGTTTTGGGCCATGGAAATGAAATAGAAGAACTTCAGTGTTACAGAAAGTATTACCCTTATATTACATTACATGCTTACTTACCATGACCATAACACTAGGTATATGTACATTGAAAATGAATACACCAGCCAGCAACAGGTGAGGCTAGAGGTCCATGTGGGATGTGGGTATTGTATTGTCCCCAGATTGCCCTGAACAACAGGTCCCTGTTGTATACAGGTATCGGGAGAGGGGATCTTCGGTGGACTGTATGTGGTGATGGCTCAAAGTGCTCTCCTACTGCTGGATTCCTCGTATGACCACGTTGTGGTTGAAAGCATTTAGTGACTGGTAGTCTCACTCTAGGCTTGGACCAACGAGGTGGGTCAAAGCCTAGAGTGAAGATTAGCCCTAGAGGAGTCAGAAGGAGGGGTGGGGTAAGTCCCTCCTTCCCATCTCCTTGCTCGCACTATCTGTTGTCTCTATTGTGTTTGTATATTGTATTGTGGTGGACCATATGACGTGTGCTGCCCTCCCCTGTGACACTTGGCAATTACATTGCCACCGTATATTTACAATATTATTATTAATAGTCATTTTTATTGCAAACAAATATTCATTTGATGTACATAATATTCTTTGTATTGAGTGTTAAGCCTATATTATAAGCCTTAACACTTATCAGTCCATCCGTATCATTATTAGTAAGCATGCTAAAATTGGTACACTTGTATTATTATTATATTTTATTATATTGCATTGTATTGATGGTCCTACAGTGCACTAGTTAAGCAAGCATTGTCCTGGTTCCTTTGTTGCAGCCAAGTTCGGATATCCCAGCTTGGCCCATGCCACGTAGTTTTGATATACCATTTAGATTTATTATGCCACATGGATAATCCATAGTGGATCGCTTTTACCATATTGGCTATGTCACATTGTTTTGTATATAACCAGTGGCCCTGCTTGCCACTTTTCAGAATTATCTTGAGCATAGTACATTGTAATATGTCTATTGTGCGATACCGTTTTAAGTGTTATTCTCTGCTATGTAATAATCAAGTTCCATTCATTCATTTTAATTATCTGAAACTATCTTAATTGTACTATATTGAGCGATACACGCACGCATGCACACACACACACGCACACACATTTGCATTTTCCGGGATTATAGCCCGATTATAGTATACTGAAGCATTTCTAATACTGCAATTAGGCCTCTGGGTGTAGGCAGCTGATTGGAGCTGGTCAGCGGGTTGGGGGCTAAGGGTGGAGAGCATGCCTTGGCATCTAGCACAGTATCTCTTCATAATCAAATTACTTTCTAAGCCAGTTTTGATCTATATTGCAATCAACTGCATGAAAAAAACAACTATATTTTATGTGATATTCATTAATGAGAGACAATCGCACATCTTCCATTCTATTAGACAAGATTGCTATCTGAAACTGTTTGACTTGCATTTACATAATATCATATCATGTTTGCAAAAAAAGGCTTTGGGTATCTGGGTGCCCTGGGTATAATCAAGGAGTTTCGGCCAGTTTCATTTCCCCAGGGAGGGGAATGAAACTCCTTGGTATAATGGTTGTACTATAAATACTATTATTCCAATAAATAATTAGCCATGCATCAAGAGTTGTTTACCCTTCTCTTGTATTGTCTGCAAAGTAGAAAGTAACTCTGCAATTAATAGTTTCATGCAATTAGTTTCATTTGATCGTTACCTGCAAACAATTAACCAACCAGAAAGAGCAAAATAATTGTCGCAGATAAAAATAATGGAATCGCTGAAATTGAGCGTAAAACTCCAGCATTTTCTCTGACTGTGTTCTACGAGTATGGACACTAATAATACACTATAATGAAAGCAAGAACAGCCTGATTGTGTGGGGGCACAAATGCACTGGGACGCAGGGAAAGGAAACTTCCTCATCGACAGTAATAATCAAACTGGTGTATGTTATACGTATGTATGTTTTGCTGCAAGCTTCAGACTGTTTGGAAAATAGATACTATTTTAGTATATCCAAAACTAAACCACTTTTCTGTGAGCATTATTACAGATACACTCCCCATTTTTCTTATACTTAGGCCAAGTCGTTGACCAGAAGGCAGTATGTGTGTAAATATTGTTCCCTGATTTGTTTAGAGTTTCTGTGTGTTACTGAAGTATTTGTGATCTAGTATAGTAAGTAGTACTAGTAGTATTAGTTATTGCTATTAGCATCCAGCTCACAGGCCCACCAGGCAGGTGAGAGGAGATCATCTCACCTCCCTGAGCCCACCAATGTTTAGTCCAAGTGGAAGCTAGCAGTTGTGACGGTAGGGAAGAAAGAGAGTGGAGGGTGCCTGTGGAGCCTCTTTTTCAGATCAAAATTCAAAATTTCTTTGCCTACCAATTACCAGCTCGGGATTACCAGTAACTTGTCATTTTCCATATTTTTATGTAACACATTGTAGCCAACATGCAAATATATTAAAATCTTTCTATTTTGTAGAAAAGATGTCAGAACAAAAACATGTAGTTTGTAACGAGTATCAGTTATGCTTGCCAGACTCAATCAGACCAATTCGCAACACTGGAAGCCAGCACCAATGCCCACCATTTGACGAAGATAGGGCGTTCAAGTTGGCGTTGCATTCTTTGTGCACACAAATTGTGACTTTAATAGCATACGGATCTTTGTTTGATTGTTGGCGGTACTAGTATTATGTCCCCTTAAATAAAAATGTTGTGCGTTGGCACTTTGGCCGTTAGTGCCTTGAGGTGGTCTAATTGAGTCTGGCAAGCATATACTCATTACAAACTACATCTTCTTCTGATATTTTTTCTACAAAATAGAAATATTTTATATATTTACATGTTGGCTAACAATGTGTTACATTAAAAATGGAAAATGACAACTAGTAAGCAACAAATAGTTTAAAATAGTTTTGTGGATCTGAAAAAGTTGCTTCACCCTCTTTCTTCCCTACCATCACAAGTGCTAGCTTCCACTCGGACTAGGCATTGGTGGGCCCATGATACAGCTAACCAAAACTAATTTAATTTTGGTTGGAATGTTATAGGCATTCAGTAGCCTGAGAATCTGAGATTGATGGTTTGTGGTTGGATTAAGGTTTTGGGATTTGGATCACAGGCTAGTGCATGCCATACTACATGTCTACCTTAATTGTAACTAACCTTCAATTGGGCGTATGTATCTTTCAAGCTTCAATACCTCAACCAGTAGATGGAGGCTTTCGGAGTTTAGACATTTAGTTTTAAGCCAGCTACCTAGAGTAGCCTGCGTCTGCTGTCTGTCCTTGGTAATGGTTCTGATTATAAAAGATAAAAACACAGGCTTGGTTGTCAAACTGCTGGCCACTATAATGCCATGCCTCGTAGATAGTGTTTGGGTGCTATAGTGTGCAAAATTTGAAATTATGATGTTTTTTATATTTTTCTCATGGTAATTCATCCCAAAAATGTATCGGCGCCTTTTTTTCACCTCGATCTTCTCAGTGGCTGCTCCAGATTATATATCCAGCACATCACAAGATAGCCCATTCGATAGGCTTCAAAATGAGTGTCACTTGAATGAATCTATGGGGATCTATAGGCCTACCCAAAAAGAAGAGTTGTTACAGATTTTATCTAGAAATATTGAATCAGCTTAGATGTCTTAATCATTACTATTAGATAATTAGGCCTATCAAGGATACGTTAAAATTTGTGAGCAACAGGAGCCTCATTTAAACGTCTAATACTAAAAGGGATAAAGCTATTAAAAATTCTATTAGTTTTACTCTTGTGACTGGCAAATCTTGATGGTTAATTATAAATAGCATATACGCTTAAAATATGTCACTTATTTTTCAAAATGTTCCATGCTGTGTTATAAATACTATTCCGAACTAAAGTGGGTATATCACGGATAAAATTTTCATGCTCAAAGGGCCCTATGAGATTTTTTTCACTCCTCTACTGTACTAGAATAAAATTATACCTCGCTATAAATTGTACATATTAATATTAATATTAATATTGGAGTGATTAGTGATTGGGTAACATGCTGCCCTTGTTGATAGGATGGATTGATAGAGTTAAACTTGGACAGTGCGTAAAATCTGCTCTTGAGCTTTCTAAAAATAGAATCACTATTATAATGGCGTTTGAGGTTGTTACTAAAAACTGTTCCAATATATTTAGTACCTTTACTTTTAGTATTTAGTACAGCTTTTAAAACCTACTGCCCTACTGATCCCTACTACCCTAGGGTACAGTGCCCTACTGATCCCTACTACCCTAGGGCACAGTGCCCTACTGACCTAGTGTCCTACTGATCATAATTTCCTATTTTTTAAGTGACTGAAGAATAAACATAACATAACATTTAAAATAGTTCACTTTTTTTAGAGCCATAGAATTGATTAAAAACGTCTGACTGTATAGGATTTGTTCTACTAAAATAGACTACCATCTCGTCAGTCTTGCCAGTGTATAAAATCAGTTCATTCTTTGAGCACCAGTTAATAAAATCATCTACAGCTTTAAAATAGTTAG
>JAOQGN010348194.1:0-13824 GCA_027564295.1 Himantozoum antarcticum
CTTTCTGTGTATACTGTCTTGTCTAAATAAGTACAAGTAGCAACTGGAACTGGAAGTAACATCTACACTTCAGTATTCAACTGGTATTGGCATTGAGTTAGCTTCTTCCACTTGAATTTATATATTATCATATGTTATTTCATATTACTATAATAGTTATTAGCACGAACTTGGAAAGTGACTTCCATCTGACAGTGCAAACTACTTACTTATCTACTTAGGCTTGTGTAAGTTGGCAGGGATTATTCTGCTACCAAACCACTATGAATATTATGTACCTTTTTCCGATTTTGCAATCACGATTGAAGTTATAATTATCTAGCCAATTGATTGTTGTTGATTGTACGTGTAGTATAATTATAAGATACTACTATGTCCATTTAGTAGTTATCTCTATGGAGATTATTTAGAAGTTGACTTATAATAAGAGATTACAGAACATGGAGTTTACTCTTTGGTTATATCCAACTTTGGTTCAGTTCAATTCAACTGCTTTGTGTTTATGTACTCACTTGATTATTTAGAGAGAGGTACGACTTCCATGTTATATAGAACACGTATCTACAGATGGAGAACGCCAATCTATTATAGAAATGTACAGACCACTCCGTCGATCTACCTATGCTATTCTACATAATCTCAACAAACATCTGTATGACACAAAAAAGCTTGCAGAGCAGGCAGGGAATACCATATCAGCAGGTACGCATGTACTAGTATATTAATTATTAATTGCAGTCTTGCCTTTTATTTGCTTACAGAGCAGGCACTATGGACACTATTACACATTACACATTGGACAATATAGACGGTATTATATTACGTCTGTGGCAGGCACACACTCATAATATATAACGTACATACTGTATACGATTAAGTACCAAAGATCTCTTTGTGGTCTAACTCAACTGGTAATTTCAAATTGCAGTAAAAGTTTTGTGTAAACAGTAGAAAGAAAAACACTGTTGGCTAGCCATGTACCTTCTCTCTGTGGATCTGTGACACTTGGAAAAACTGAAAACTGCTTTCCCTATGGTGATGGAGAAAGGCAATTTCCCCAAACCCCTACCTCAATCAAATACTATACAGAAATGGAGTTATTCCTTTCTGAAGAGGGTTGCAGTTTCAGTTTAGCCGGACACTTGCGTCACATCTGCCCATCGTTCATAAAGCACCGATTTCTATTTTCTAGATGATATTACAATAAACATAGTGGAGCACTATCTGGGACCACTTGGTGCTGAAGTAAACTTTGATGTGAATGTTAGGCCAGTGACATGGCCTGTTCCATCTGTGGAAAGTCTATGGCTCGGAGTGAAGCCAGAGAATAAACTGCGTAGAATGAAAGCCTTTTTCAGTTGCATGCAAGTTGGCTCTAACCCCTACATGACAAATCCAAACCATGTACAGGAGAGATACTTGCTCATTTGCTGTGTACTCAGGTTAGTATTGGCAAAGCATGTACAGAAGAGATACTTGCTTATTTGCTGTGTACTCAGGTTAGTTTTGCAAAGTAAATTGCATTTACCAGTTTTGCATGTGCAGGCTATATTTTCAATCAAATATCGAATGTGATTACAGTAAACTAGAAAATATGAATAATATGTATCAAAACCACAAAATATGAAATAAAAATTGTGTGACCCATTTTGTGAATGAGCAGTTCGGGATGGTTGATTGGGCTGTGTTAGACAATCTAGAATAATGAATTGAGCATATTATTTGCTCTATCATATCATATTACTATCTCGATTATTATTGTTATTGCAATTGTTATCAATTACAAAGGACAATTACACGCAAAATTTGAATTTCAACTATTAATACATGTGCTCATTTTCCCAATTAGTTTGAGATATTGGGCAGTTTTTCAGATGGAGCAAAAGCAAAATTGTGAACTGAATTAAATTGCAATATTTTTGCTGTCATGAAGCTTTCAATGAGGGGTTGAATCTTGTTTGTTTACACCACGTGGGGGCAAATTGCGGTTTCATGAATAGCGCAGAAGCCTATTTACAAAAGAAAGCTGAATGCCTGAATTACACTCTGTCATTTGATGTAACTCCCTTATCCTAATACCTAAAAATATAGTCTTGTGAACCAGCCAATCAAGTTGCAGGTCATCATACAATATTTTCTACTTTACCCAATGCGTTGTGTGAATCCCGGGGACATCTCCATTGTGCCCCTTGTGTTTCTGTTCAAGTGGAAAAATGGGCAAAATTAATCTAGCATTGGAAATACACTGTGATATCAGAACTACACTGCCAAGTTAAAATCATAAACATATTATAATAACATAAAACAAATGTAATGCGTGCTCCATTAATCATTGAGCAGCATGGTATACTTGTATGATGTTACAAATCAAATAAAATTGCAAATTACAAATCATAATATTTACAAAGGACACAATGAATCATGCTTGCCCAGTCTAGGTTATTCTACATGTATATGTTAGAAATACACTGTAATGTTAAAAATACGAATTGCCAACCTAGTTTTGTCCGAGGATTCCAGTGGCAATTCTGCTATGAAACTCACTGTCACTGGCAACTGTTCAAGAGATAATGCTGTATGTTTTTACCGGTTTACCAATTTTGATCCAAATAAAATCTTCGATCAAAATTAGTAACTTGAAATTAAATCTTACTGTGATGTTGACACTCTTAGTGACATGCACTTAAAATAGGCGTTGTAGTTCATTAAATATGTGAATCATGATTTAATTTATTTGCAATACTAAAATCGTTTCTAATGCGCCGTTTTGCTGCTTGAAGGTATTTGCTCAAATATGACCCGGTGGAGCTGTCTATGCATGAAGTAGATGCTGTCCTGGCAATGGCTACTTCTTCAGTTCTCTTTGATGTACAGACTATGCAGGACATGCAGGTAGTAGAAGAAGTCTAGACTTTCTACATTGTCTGGTATTAGTCAACTGTAGTACAGTATGGCTATACCACGGTATGTAGATGTATTATAGGTGTACCACAGTATTATAGGTGTACCACAGTATTATAGCTGTACCACAGTATTATAGGTGTACCACAGTATTATAGGTGTACCACAGTATTATAGGTGTACCACAGTATTATAGGTGTATCACAGTATTATAGGTGTACCACAGTATTATAGGTGTATCACAGTATTATAGGTGTACCATAGTATTATAGGCGTACCACAGTATTATAGGTGTACCACAGTATTATAGGTGTACCACAGTATTATAGATATATCACAGTATTATAGATATATCACAGTATTATAGGTGTATCACAGTATTATAGCTATGCCACGGTATTATTTTATATGTACCGCAGTATTATAGATATATCACAGTATTATAATAGATGTACCACAGTATAGATGTGCTACAGTGTAAGCTGTACAACATTGTAGCTGTAGATGTACCACAGTATTGATGTAATAGACTAATTGGGTAATGAGGTATAATGAGCTAATATTTGAAGTTCCTTTGAAAGCTGCAGCTTCGTCCCGACTTTCAACTACTTTGAGACGGGCTATTAAATTCCTATAATCCAGACCATATTTTACTTGGCACGGTGAGAACATTACCACGCTATGGGGCAGATGGTCTCCATTTTCTGCAAAACAATTTACACAGTTAGTTCACGACCATTACTATTTATTATATGCTATTGTGTTCAGTGTGGCTGACGTAGTTGTCCCTCACGAGTATAAAAAATATAGCCTGATACATACATATGACTACTATAGTCAATGCAGGGCGAGGAAACTCCAGTATATTCATGATAAATATGGTGAAATTAGCAACAATTTAATTATACTTATAATTATTTATGGCAATTTAATTATTATTTATGAACAATTTTTTGAGAATTTGTGTGCACCAAGTGTGCTCAACATGTGAATCTCACAAGTGTGTGTAATGTGTGCCTGCATCGGAAATAATAAACTCAAATCACTCCTGATGTATTTTGCTTTGCTTGCTTTGCATTTTGCTGGAAGTTTTGCTTCCTACTAATTATCATAGCAATGCTGCTGTTTGTATTTTTAGTTGCCTCTGATATCTCCCCGTGGTGTACACGTTGCTAGCGTAGTTATGGCAGGTGTACAGCATGCAATGCTAGTCAATGACACATGTGGAGCACCCATCCGTGTTCAAAATACCTTTCCCTGGCTTTACTTTGATGGCAAACTTCTGCAGTACAAACTACTCAAGGCTTCAACCTCATCTCACATGCATAGACTGGACCTTTGTGATGGACAGGCAAGTACTTACACCTCTCTTCAAGTTTCTGGTAAACATAATTTATGAACTAAAAGCGTTATTGTATCAGCGATTATCGTACAATCGATTAATTTGACATGTTGTATTGCAATTAAAGTTCGGAAGATGCGTCCATAAATTGAAAATCTTACTACTGCGTAGAATTCCATGATTGTGTCATTGCAGAGGATGTATGATTGAATGTGTTTTACTAAATTGTACAGAGAACGGAGTCAGGATCGCTGGTTTACTTTCTTCTTTTATATTTTATTTTAATACAAATGGCTGCAGTGGTAATATTTACTAGTTTTACATGGCACGGTTATTGCGTGCTTGCGTGCAAGCTTGAGCAATGGAGTTGCGTTATCCTACCTGGGTTGTGCCAGTCGGTAGCTTGCAAAATTTTCCCGAACTCTGGTACTGCCAGCTTTGCTCGTGCCATGGGTGTTATATTCTCGCACGCGCTGATCAAGGCTTTGGTGTTTGGAGGTAGAAAACTGACATTATAAGGGCCATCGTCTAACCTGAGAGTACTACAATTTTGCTTGTCAGTTTATAATCATATTTATTTTATGTTTTCTTTATTCAAGTGCAACATGGCAAGACTACGTACAATGTCATGTCTTTAATTGGTCGCATCATTTAAAATTATTTTATGACTGAACAAATTTAAAACCTGTATTGTTTGTTTTTTTAATTTCATTTATAAAAATATAATTATAATCTAAAAAAGTGAATCACAACTAACTTTCAATCAAACACTCATTGACCGCAAGTAGCAAGTTGCTGCTGACGTTTTTTGGAAATCAGATATTAAAACAGCACAGTACATTTGAAACATTGCTTGAAACGGGAGAAAATGAAGACACGTCAGTAAAGTTGACTACAACTTGCTTGAGCTCCATGCTGTAACTGATAAGCCCTAGAGCCACGGCCTAACCGGGCACGCTGCCAAATGGCCCACACCATGTGACTGCCCACACTGAGTACCAGCTCGCACGCACGCACGCTGGTACCGTGCCATGTAAAGCTAGTAATAGTCCACAGCAAGGCAATCAATTGGTGGAAAGCCAAGATAAGAGATAATGTCATTATGCTCAGGCCAAATGCTGCTTTTCTTTACTGCTAAGACGACACTATCTAAATATTGTAAAAAATAAAGTGATTGCATGCAAGATGTTGAAGTTGTATGGTCGACATTTATGGTTGACTACTGCTATATTATACTGCTCTTTATGTGGCCCAATATAGCACTATAGTATAGCCCAATATAATTATCACCTGTTAGCAGGTAGAATACTGCTGAGGTAGCCTCCTGGTACTTGAGTCACTAAATAGCCCCAGAAAAAAGAACTCTCTAGTAATCCTTGTGTACCTAAATTCCAATCAAAGAGTGCCTACAATGAATTTTTATATGTACATGTATATATAATATACATGTATTAGTGTATAATAATGTATTTAATCTGCAGGCAAAATTGTTTCGCTCTTATGTATTTATAGTACAAGTACATGTATATTATAATTATATAAATTATATATATATTGTGTATACATGTACTACAATTTTATCTTTCTAACACACTCACAGAACTATTAATATATGGCATGCCACGGACTTTTTACAAAATGACAGCATGCCTTAGGGTTTAGAGAATGTTGCTAAAAGTAAAAGTAAAGGTACTTGGTACCTGGTCCTTGGTATTTGGCGATTATACTTACGTATATCTTTCCTTTCTATTATTTGCTGAACCGAAACTATTGTATAGTTTATTGGTACTAAAATTGAGTAGCTATTCGCACCATTATTTAAAGAAAATGTTTAGAAAACGTTATTTAGTTAATGATTATAATATAAAATGTCACAATAAATGTAAGAGAATGCAACCCCACTGTAATATTTTGAGAAACTAGGGAGAGTTTCATGTTGCTCGAAATGCATATGCATCCATATAGCTAATGCATATGCATCCATATAGCTAATGCATATGCATCCATATAGCTAATGCATATGCATCCATATAGCTAATGTTAGTTTGATAGCAGTACAATAGACGTTGTGTCAGCCCACAAGGTCTATTATAGTGAGCTGTTTGCTTATAAATCTTTCAGAAACAAAGGTAGACTTAAAAATAATAATTATTTGATGGCATCACGTATTGGCTCATTTCTCATGATGATCCTAAGATTTGACAGCAGTAAGATTGCATAATTACCCAAGTAAGGGTGTTGTTACCGCCATCGCTCATGTTTCCACCAGTACCATTTCCATCAGCTGTGACATTTATGGGGTTCTTTTTTGTCATTTGAATCATAGCTACTCCCATGTTACATCGTATGCCAAATGAGATTAGGAACCCTAAACTGGCCAATAATGATGTCTGATATCGTGCAGCGATTGAACATTTGCAAATGTTGTGCTTTGCCATACATCTGCAAAAAATATGCTATCTTATCATCAATGCAATAATGAAGTCGATACTACCCTATATATAACCCGATACAACCATATATATAAGTCGATGCAACCCTATGATAAATGTCGATACGACCCTATATATAACCCGATACAACCATATATATAAGTCGATGCAGCCCTATGATAAAAGTCGATACGACCTTATATCTCTCTTTCAATACAACCTATATATATATATATATATATATATATATATAGGTTGTATTGAAAGAGAGATATAAGGTCGTATCGACTTTTATCATAGGGCTGCATCGACTTATATATATGGTTGTATCGGGTTATATATAGGGTCGTATCGACATTTATCATAGGGTTGCATCGACTTATATATATGGTTGTATCGGGTTATATATAGGGTAGTATCGACTTCATTATTGCATTGATGATAAGATAGCATATTTTTTGCAGATGTATGGCAAAGCACAACATTTGCAAATGTTCAATCGCTGCACGATATCAGACATCATTATTGGCCAGTTTAGGGTTCCTAATCTCATTTGGCATACGATGTAACATGGGAGTAGCTATGATTCAAATGACAAAAAAGAACCCCATAAATGTCACAGCTGATGGAAATGGTACTGGTGGAAACATGAGCGATGGCGGTAACAACACCCTTACTTGGGTAATTATGCAATCTTACTGCTGTCAAATCTTAGGATCATCATGAGAAATGAGCCAATACGTGATGCCATCAAATAATTATTATTTTTAAGTCTACCTTTGTTTCTGAAAGATTTATAAGCAAACAGCTCACTATAATAGACCTTGTGGGCTGACACAACGTCTATTGTACTGCTATCAAACTAACATTAGCTATATGGATGCATATGCATTAGCTATATGGATGCATATGCATTAGCTATATGGATGCATATGCATTAGCTATATGGATGCATATGCATTTCGAGCAACATGAAACTCTCCCTAGTTTCTCAAAATATTACAGTGGGGTTGCATTCTCTTACATTTATTGTGACATTTTATATTATAATCATTAACTAAATAACGTTTTCTAAACATTTTCTTTAAATAATGGTGCGAATAGCTACTCAATTTTAGTACCAATAAACTATACAATAGTTTCGGTTCAGCAAATAATAGAAAGGAAAGATATACGTAAGTATAATCGCCAAATACCAAGGACCAGGTACCAAGTACCTTTACTTTTACTTTTAGCAACATTCTCTAAACCCTAAGGCATGCTGTCATTTTGTAAAAAGTCCGTGGCATGCCATATATTAATAGTTCTGTGAGTGTGTTAGAAAGATAAAATTGTAGTACATGTATACACAATATATATATAATTTATATAATTATAATATACATGTACTTGTACTATAAATACATAAGAGCGAAACAATTTTGCCTGCAGATTAAATACATTATTATACACTAATACATGTATATTATATATACATGTACATATAAAAATTCATTGTAGGCACTCTTTGATTGGAATTTAGGTACACAAGGATTACTAGAGAGTTCTTTTTTCTGGGGCTATTTAGTGACTCAAGTACCAGGAGGCTACCTCAGCAGTATTCTACCTGCTAACAGGTGATAATTATATTGGGCTATACTATAGTGCTATATTGGGCCACATAAAGAGCAGTATAATATAGCAGTAGTCAACCATAAATGTCGACCATACAACTTCAACATCTTGCATGCAATCACTTTATTTTTTACAATATTTAGATAGTGTCGTCTTAGCAGTAAAGAAAAGCAGCATTTGGCCTGAGCATAATGACATTATCTCTTATCTTGGCTTTCCACCAATTGATTGCCTTGCTGTGGACTATTACTAGCTTTACATGGCACGGTACCAGCGTGCGTGCGTGCGAGCTGGTACTCAGTGTGGGCAGTCACATGGTGTGGGCCATTTGGCAGCGTGCCCGGTTAGGCCGTGGCTCTAGGGCTTATCAGTTACAGCATGGAGCTCAAGCAAGTTGTAGTCAACTTTACTGACGTGTCTTCATTTTCTCCCGTTTCAAGCAATGTTTCAAATGTACTGTGCTGTTTTAATATCTGATTTCCAAAAAACGTCAGCAGCAACTTGCTACTTGCGGTCAATGAGTGTTTGATTGAAAGTTAGTTGTGATTCACTTTTTTAGATTATAATTATATTTTTATAAATGAAATTAAAAAAACAAACAATACAGGTTTTAAATTTGTTCAGTCATAAAATAATTTTAAATGATGCGACCAATTAAAGACATGACATTGTACGTAGTCTTGCCATGTTGCACTTGAATAAAGAAAACATAAAATAAATATGATTATAAACTGACAAGCAAAATTGTAGTACTCTCAGGTTAGACGATGGCCCTTATAATGTCAGTTTTCTACCTCCAAACACCAAAGCCTTGATCAGCGCGTGCGAGAATATAACACCCATGGCACGAGCAAAGCTGGCAGTACCAGAGTTCGGGAAAATTTTGCAAGCTACCGACTGGCACAACCCAGGTAGGATAACGCAACTCCATTGCTCAAGCTTGCACGCAAGCACGCAATAACCGTGCCATGTAAAACTAGTAAATATTACCACTGCAGCCATTTGTATTAAAATAAAATATAAAAGAAGAAAGTAAACCAGCGATCCTGACTCCGTTCTCTGTACAATTTAGTAAAACACATTCAATCATACATCCTCTGCAATGACACAATCATGGAATTCTACGCAGTAGTAAGATTTTCAATTTATGGACGCATCTTCCGAACTTTAATTGCAATACAACATGTCAAATTAATCGATTGTACGATAATCGCTGATACAATAACGCTTTTAGTTCATAAATTATGTTTACCAGAAACTTGAAGAGAGGTGTAAGTACTTGCCTGTCCATCACAAAGGTCCAGTCTATGCATGTGAGATGAGGTTGAAGCCTTGAGTAGTTTGTACTGCAGAAGTTTGCCATCAAAGTAAAGCCAGGGAAAGGTATTTTGAACACGGATGGGTGCTCCACATGTGTCATTGACTAGCATTGCATGCTGTACACCTGCCATAACTACGCTAGCAACGTGTACACCACGGGGAGATATCAGAGGCAACTAAAAATACAAACAGCAGCATTGCTATGATAATTAGTAGGAAGCAAAACTTCCAGCAAAATGCAAAGCAAGCAAAGCAAAATACATCAGGAGTGATTTGAGTTTATTATTTCCGATGCAGGCACACATTACACACACTTGTGAGATTCACATGTTGAGCACACTTGGTGCACACAAATTCTCAAAAAATTGTTCATAAATAATAATTAAATTGCCATAAATAATTATAAGTATAATTAAATTGTTGCTAATTTCACCATATTTATCATGAATATACTGGAGTTTCCTCGCCCTGCATTGACTATAGTAGTCATATGTATGTATCAGGCTATATTTTTTATACTCGTGAGGGACAACTACGTCAGCCACACTGAACACAATAGCATATAATAAATAGTAATGGTCGTGAACTAACTGTGTAAATTGTTTTGCAGAAAATGGAGACCATCTGCCCCATAGCGTGGTAATGTTCTCACCGTGCCAAGTAAAATATGGTCTGGATTATAGGAATTTAATAGCCCGTCTCAAAGTAGTTGAAAGTCGGGACGAAGCTGCAGCTTTCAAAGGAACTTCAAATATTAGCTCATTATACCTCATTACCCAATTAGTCTATTACATCAATACTGTGGTACATCTACAGCTACAATGTTGTACAGCTTACACTGTAGCACATCTATACTGTGGTACATCTATTATAATACTGTGATATATCTATAATACTGCGGTACATATAAAATAATACCGTGGCATAGCTATAATACTGTGATACACCTATAATACTGTGATATATCTATAATACTGTGATATATCTATAATACTGTGGTACACCTATAATACTGTGGTACACCTATAATACTGTGGTACGCCTATAATACTATGGTACACCTATAATACTGTGATACACCTATAATACTGTGGTACACCTATAATACTGTGATACACCTATAATACTGTGGTACACCTATAATACTGTGGTACACCTATAATACTGTGGTACACCTATAATACTGTGGTACAGCTATAATACTGTGGTACACCTATAATACTGTGGTACACCTATAATACATCTACATACCGTGGTATAGCCATACTGTACTACAGTTGACTAATACCAGACAATGTAGAAAGTCTAGACTTCTTCTACTACCTGCATGTCCTGCATAGTCTGTACATCAAAGAGAACTGAAGAAGTAGCCATTGCCAGGACAGCATCTACTTCATGCATAGACAGCTCCACCGGGTCATATTTGAGCAAATACCTTCAAGCAGCAAAACGGCGCATTAGAAACGATTTTAGTATTGCAAATAAATTAAATCATGATTCACATATTTAATGAACTACAACGCCTATTTTAAGTGCATGTCACTAAGAGTGTCAACATCACAGTAAGATTTAATTTCAAGTTACTAATTTTGATCGAAGATTTTATTTGGATCAAAATTGGTAAACCGGTAAAAACATACAGCATTATCTCTTGAACAGTTGCCAGTGACAGTGAGTTTCATAGCAGAATTGCCACTGGAATCCTCGGACAAAACTAGGTTGGCAATTCGTATTTTTAACATTACAGTGTATTTCTAACATATACATGTAGAATAACCTAGACTGGGCAAGCATGATTCATTGTGTCCTTTGTAAATATTATGATTTGTAATTTGCAATTTTATTTGATTTGTAACATCATACAAGTATACCATGCTGCTCAATGATTAATGGAGCACGCATTACATTTGTTTTATGTTATTATAATATGTTTATGATTTTAACTTGGCAGTGTAGTTCTGATATCACAGTGTATTTCCAATGCTAGATTAATTTTGCCCATTTTTCCACTTGAACAGAAACACAAGGGGCACAATGGAGATGTCCCCGGGATTCACACAACGCATTGGGTAAAGTAGAAAATATTGTATGATGACCTGCAACTTGATTGGCTGGTTCACAAGACTATATTTTTAGGTATTAGGATAAGGGAGTTACATCAAATGACAGAGTGTAATTCAGGCATTCAGCTTTCTTTTGTAAATAGGCTTCTGCGCTATTCATGAAACCGCAATTTGCCCCCACGTGGTGTAAACAAACAAGATTCAACCCCTCATTGAAAGCTTCATGACAGCAAAAATATTGCAATTTAATTCAGTTCACAATTTTGCTTTTGCTCCATCTGAAAAACTGCCCAATATCTCAAACTAATTGGGAAAATGAGCACATGTATTAATAGTTGAAATTCAAATTTTGCGTGTAATTGTCCTTTGTAATTGATAACAATTGCAATAACAATAATAATCGAGATAGTAATATGATATGATAGAGCAAATAATATGCTCAATTCATTATTCTAGATTGTCTAACACAGCCCAATCAACCATCCCGAACTGCTCATTCACAAAATGGGTCACACAATTTTTATTTCATATTTTGTGGTTTTGATACATATTATTCATATTTTCTAGTTTACTGTAATCACATTCGATATTTGATTGAAAATATAGCCTGCACATGCAAAACTGGTAAATGCAATTTACTTTGCAAAACTAACCTGAGTACACAGCAAATAAGCAAGTATCTCTTCTGTACATGCTTTGCCAATACTAACCTGAGTACACAGCAAATGAGCAAGTATCTCTCCTGTACATGGTTTGGATTTGTCATGTAGGGGTTAGAGCCAACTTGCATGCAACTGAAAAAGGCTTTCATTCTACGCAGTTTATTCTCTGGCTTCACTCCGAGCCATAGACTTTCCACAGATGGAACAGGCCATGTCACTGGCCTAACATTCACATCAAAGTTTACTTCAGCACCAAGTGGTCCCAGATAGTGCTCCACTATGTTTATTGTAATATCATCTAGAAAATAGAAATCGGTGCTTTATGAACGATGGGCAGATGTGACGCAAGTGTCCGGCTAAACTGAAACTGCAACCCTCTTCAGAAAGGAATAACTCCATTTCTGTATAGTATTTGATTGAGGTAGGGGTTTGGGGAAATTGCCTTTCTCCATCACCATAGGGAAAGCAGTTTTCAGTTTTTCCAAGTGTCACAGATCCACAGAGAGAAGGTACATGGCTAGCCAACAGTGTTTTTCTTTCTACTGTTTACACAAAACTTTTACTGCAATTTGAAATTACCAGTTGAGTTAGACCACAAAGAGATCTTTGGTACTTAATCGTATACAGTATGTACGTTATATATTATGAGTGTGTGCCTGCCACAGACGTAATATAATACCGTCTATATTGTCCAATGTGTAATGTGTAATAGTGTCCATAGTGCCTGCTCTGTAAGCAAATAAAAGGCAAGACTGCAATTAATAATTAATATACTAGTACATGCGTACCTGCTGATATGGTATTCCCTGCCTGCTCTGCAAGCTTTTTTGTGTCATACAGATGTTTGTTGAGATTATGTAGAATAGCATAGGTAGATCGACGGAGTGGTCTGTACATTTCTATAATAGATTGGCGTTCTCCATCTGTAGATACGTGTTCTATATAACATGGAAGTCGTACCTCTCTCTAAATAATCAAGTGAGTACATAAACACAAAGCAGTTGAATTGAACTGAACCAAAGTTGGATATAACCAAAGAGTAAACTCCATGTTCTGTAATCTCTTATTATAAGTCAACTTCTAAATAATCTCCATAGAGATAACTACTAAATGGACATAGTAGTATCTTATAATTATACTACACGTACAATCAACAACAATCAATTGGCTAGATAATTATAACTTCAATCGTGATTGCAAAATCGGAAAAAGGTACATAATATTCATAGTGGTTTGGTAGCAGAATAATCCCTGCCAACTTACACAAGCCTAAGTAGATAAGTAAGTAGTTTGCACTGTCAGATGGAAGTCACTTTCCAAGTTCGTGCTAATAACTATTATAGTAATATGAAATAACATATGATAATATATAAATTCAAGTGGAAGAAGCTAACTCAATGCCAATACCAGTTGAATACTGAAGTGTAGATGTTACTTCCAGTTCCAGTTGCTACTTGTACTTATTTAGACAAGACAGTATACACAGAAAG
>JAOQGN010348305.1:0-13824 GCA_027564295.1 Himantozoum antarcticum
ACTATTTCCGAAGTTATATGCTATTTATTCTTTGTTCGGCTGAGAGTTATCTTCCCTCTATGGTAGCTATAATGTTCTACCAAAGGTAGAGTTGCCGTTTGGTGTCAATCTTGGAATGGAGTTACTATCCTACTTTAGATCCACCTGATATTCCCGGAGGGTTCTAAAGTGGATCTTGTTAATAAGAAAGTGACTCACTCCACTTGGCTTATTATTGTATTCAATAACATCTAATCATTCTGAATTATTATTACTATAAATAACTAGCTTCAGTAATAATTGCTGAATCAGTGGAATACTATTTCACTCAATAACATCAACAGTGATAACCATAAAATACTAACATGTATGTAACATGTATCTTGTAACAATGGTTTGCTATTGACCACGAGTTCTTCTCTTATTCCAGTACTACTCGTTCTACCAGTGAAGGCTCGTCAGTAGTTTGTTTGGAGAAGTCAGTTGTCAAGCACAGAGTCCAAAGCTCAACTGAACTCAAATGCCAAATCAGCTCTACTTATATATGAAAACTCAAGTAGGCTGCCGAATGGTTGCCAAGCAATGGAACATATATTATAAATAGATGGAATTATAAATTATAAATAAATGGAACAAAATTATAAAATATACAACACATATTCAAATGATTCGCCAGGAAGTTAACAGCATCCCTCAGATTCGGCATGATGAAAAGGGCATTTGGCAAGTAAAATTAGATTCGACAAGACAAGGATATGAACTCGCTCCTGACTAGTAATCATGGATTTAGGCAAGACAAGGATATGGATTCAATCATAAATGGTATGATAGAAAATGTAACAACAATAAATATACAAATGATACAATAACCTTATTCAATTTATTCAATGGCTTTCAATACTCCACGATAGTGTGAAGAGACACTAGTAATAGAAATGATGGAACTGAAGAAACTGAAGAAACTGAAGAAACTGAAGAAACTGAAGAAACTGAAGAAACTGAAGAAACTGAAGAAACTGAAGAATTAAAGTTAACACATTTACAATTTACTGTCACTGTCAGTAGAGCGGGGAGATAAATTTATAACAATATTATGTTTCAATAGTGTCATAAACTCGTCCTGCTTCTCTCCCTTGTGCTACACTCCCTACCCAGTATTGACAACAGCCATTGTGCTACACTCCCTACCCAGCATTGACAAGAGCCATTGTGCTACACTCCCTACCCAGTATTGACAAGAGCCATTGTGCTACACTCCCTACCCAGTATTGACAAGAGCCATTGTGCTACACTCCCTACACAGTATTGACAAAAGCCATTGTGTCCAGTAACATATTCTGTTGCATATATTTCAACTACCCTAATTTACATAAAGGAGTGTGCATAGCATTATTTACTTTGTATTTTTAGGGATCGGTAATATGGAGCCCCTTTATATTTTTCATGCATTAACCTAAGGCTAAGCGTTTTTTAGTATATATATTTTCCTGCCTCTAAGGCACAGTGCTCAATTTGACAGAAGAAACGTTAGTGTACCATACTCTACTCTTTACAACTCCTAGTTCCTTCAAGGTAATTCACCACATAGCAAAGAATCAATGAGAATCACTTAATCAGAACTAATATTGAAAATGTTTTCAAGCCATTAACTTTTCGTTGTCTAATTTAACCATTGCATAGAATTATGATATCTGCATGTACAAGTAGAATAATACTGGTGAGGCAAAATAGCATTATAGTCTTTATACCAAAAACGGAATCCCACAAATCAATATTGTGCTACAAATATTGTAAATATTGTGCTAATCCATATATATCTTTATCGTATATGTTATATCTCTATAACATCTACATCAATTTCAGTCTGCGGACTACCAACTGTGCACTACCAACTGTGCACTACCAACTGTGCACTACCAACTGTGCACTACCAACTGTGCACTACCAACTAGACGTGATGAAATGATGCATTGAATTGCATGACCATATGATTATCTGAGTAACTTGATAAATTCCCATATTAGATGAGATGTGGATTTCCAATTGTTTTTGATTCAAGGTTTTTGTGACTCCAACATAGATATATGACACAACATACATATAGATGTGACACAACATCTAAGATATTAAACATATTCTGTTTCACAGCAGAATTAATCGAGCATCAAATTATGAAATTTAGTGGAATTCATTGAATCAAAAACTGGTCTTCGTAAATCGGTTTTTATCTAAATTAAGATTTCCAACAAAGATTTTCATTTTGTATAAATTTAACGTATGGCTGTTTAGCCTACAGTTAATTGTTGAACTGCAGTAGAGAAGCAGTGAGTAGTTTGACTAGGTGCAAGGCCAGGTAGCAGTAGGCTACCACCGACCCGATCCTTGCCAGTTAAGTGCCAAAAAGCATGTACATGTATTTTGATTTCTACTGTCTACTTATCTCCTTAGCAGAGTAGAATTTCTATTGTAAAATGTATTATTGTTATAAATTTAGATAGGGATTTAATATGCAATAAATCCCAAATTTATCTTTTTTGCACTTAACTCATCCTTGTCTCAGCTTGGCACGATTAGTGCATATCACTCAACAGTACAGTAGTATGGTAGCTAATATGGCATTGCAAAGCTCAAAATATTATACACTGCTGATACTATGCAATCCAGGAGTTGCAGTGGCTGAACTCAAAACTTTCCTCACTGGGAGAGAGAGGGGGGGGGGGGCATTTAGGTGCAATAGTGACTATATTTTGCTTAGCGGAGTTCTATATTGGGGATTAGGGTTTTAGGTTTGGGGTGCAAACGCACTTTTTGTGGAGAAGACAACTTCTCCACCTACATTATTTATTTGATCACGGGCTGTCTCAAAAACCACCAGTCCTACATCTACCTTGCAAAAGTGGGTACCGGATTTTTTGTGACGAAGTGAAGAACTACCTTGTTAACTGTGAAGAAACGAAGCAGTGGGAAATTTCTGTAGCTTTTAATAGAATAAATGAAGAAAGGATCCCGGCTTAAAGAGTGAAGACTGAAGAATGGCCTGTGGTTGACTCTTAAGTTTGAAGAATTAATTCTTAGAAGTGTGACAACTGTGAAGACAGAATTGGGTTTCTGACTGATAGTTTCCGTGACTCTTTGCACTGTAGTTTTGCAAAAGAATCCCATGGATGAGACAACTTAGGCAATAAACGAAGACTAACTATATGATCAAACCCAAAGTTCCAATCACAAATCTTCCAACTACAATATTTTCAGCATGACAGTTGCGAACTGTCGTATTACAAACTGACCAGTATGACTGCATTCATTATTTTGACTCATGACAACTCCAGCACTTTCTGTGCCTGTAACATAGCATGCTGTTATACATTAATATTAACGTGTTCTCGCAGCACTCGGATGCCCATCTTATAGGTGAGAGTGGATTTCCAACAAAAAAAGATCTCAATTTATAAGGCACACTGGTTATACATTCACTTATAAGACACACTCCACTTACAAAGCACATGTGTCTTCTACTGGCTCTCACTTTGAGGGCACACCCTCTTAAACACACTTGAAATCCATAAATAATACCAACACCAACAGAGAATGGCATTTGCCTTTGGCTGCTCTCATCCTTTCTCATCAGATGATATGTTAAATGACCTCCATGTTTTCTCAATGTCATGAACACATACACTCAGCTTTTGTGTGAAAGAGGTCTGTGTCAGCTGGTCCGAAATGCTTTCACCTTGCTATTCACATCATAGAGTTATCTTCCACACTATCAATCCCATCTTATTTTGAGGGGAAGATAACTCTATTATTCACACTTTGCCTGCTGTCCTGGCTCCGATTGTTGAATGTGACCTTTACCTTATAAGGCACACCCATATTTTAATGAAAGAAACTCGAACTTTATAAGGCGCACCATAATGTTTTTAAAAAAGATCTCACTTTTTAGACGAGTGTCCTAATGATGAAGTACTCGTCGGGATATAAGGCACACCCACTTATAAGACGCGCGTCCCTGTGCCGCGAGAACACGGTATATGTAGCATATATACATGTAGATATATATGCCGCATCTATCTATAAGCATATTCGGTGTAAACACACGTGTATATCCTGCTCTATAATACAACTTTCAAGTAATTGCAACTCAGGTATCTAAATATTTTTAATCTATTAAATTTTGATGTTTATCTGCCCAACCATGTGCGACATAATTTTAAACCCCAAAACTGCTGTATATATCACAATGTTTGCTCTTGTGAAGAAGAGTGGATCAACTTCAGCTCCACAACTCTGGTGCCTTTTGCTGAATACTAACCGGAACAATGGTTAGTATTTTAACTTGAAGTGTTTCGGAAGACCTGAAATGGGGTGTATGATGTAAGCCTTTGGGTTTTTACTATGCAAGCACTCACATTTGTTGTCACGTGATGCTTACTAATTAAATGTCGCTTTCAACTCTCTAGGGTGGAGTTTGTCAATAAATTCTCCGAAATTAAACCTGAGAAAGCTGGAGAAAAAGCAGTAGAGAAGGGAAAGAGGAGGAGAGACCTGCGTCAAGGTGATCCATTTGAACCGTCCTCTGTCTACGATGTGCTCGATATCATGAAGACATCTGAGAACACTTTCCAGCGAGGCAAGCAAGAAGACGCAGAGGAGTTTCTCACCTGTCTGCTCAATAAATTACATGAAGAGATCGGGGCTGCTATTAAACAGAATGAGCAGAAGAATGTCACAGGTAATCAATCAGTAATGCATGCCGTGCTCAACCCTTGGCGGTATATAATAGTTGTAGTATGCTAAAATGAGCAGTGGGTGGTAGCTGGTAGTGTATGTGATAAATCAGAACAAGTATCTGGCATTGGTCCTCTCTTCAATCTCTGGGTGTTGCCGTAACGTATCTTCGTATTAGTATTTTTTCTAACTGTCCTAATAACTAATATATTGTACAATATAGTAGGCATCATAGTATACAATCGTAGTATACAACATACTGAGTGTGTCATAATATACATGTATATTATGGTTTGCATGCGCCACATGTTTGTGCGTGTCATGCATAGATTGTGTGTGTCGTGATTTGCAACATAAGTTATAGCTTTACCATTAGTGATCATAAATATGTGAAATTGATTGAAATATTTTACGTTATGCTATTGTAGTAGATTTGACAAACGGACATGAACAAAGCGCATCAGGAGATGAAGTGGGGGAAGAAGATGACGGAGGAGAGTGGGCTGAGGTAGGCAGGAAGAAGAAGTCTGTAGTGACACACAGTAATGTGGACAAGCTAAGCACCCCGATATCACAGATATTTGGGGGTCTACTTAGATCCTCGCTGTCCACTGGAAGCAGTAATAAAGAATCTGCTGTTCTGGAGCCATTCTTCACTGTGCCACTTAATGTTCAGGTAAGAACTCTTCTCATAATATACCAATAACTGGGTGGTAGAGCATTGAACTGATTGGTGGAGCATTGAACTGATTGGTGGAGCATTGAACTGATTGGTAGAGCATTGTACTGGGTGGTAGAGCATTGTACTGATTGGTAGAGCATTGTACTGGGTGGTAGAGCATTGTACTGGGTGGTAGAGCATTGTACTGGGTGGTAGAGCATTGAACTGGGTGGTAGAGCATTGTACTGGGTGGTAGAGCATTGTAAGCTATGTTATTAGACAGTTATTACAATGTATTCCAGTTCCAGTAAAACCTACTGCTAATAATAGCATCCATATCTAGTATTTGATGCCATTATCTATTGTAGCAAACCAGCAGCACCATAGAAGATGCTCTGAGGCATTTTGTGAGCAAGGAGACGATTGACGGATATACGTGTCCCAAGACAAAACAGGAACTAGATGCCCATAGAAAGCTTACGTTTGAGCGACTGCCCCCTATACTAATCATTCACCTAAAATGCTTTGTTTATGACGTCCATGGTGGATCACAGAAAGTGCTTCACAACATGAAGTTCAATGAGTCTTTGAACTTTGAAAAAGGTGAGTGAGTCCATTCCATTCTTCTATTGTATGGATGTTGTGGTGAGAGCTCCTTATACACACCCCAGCTGAGAGATATATCTGGGCAATGATATCAGAGAGTATGCTATGTGGTGGTTTAACTCCATATACACACCCCAGCTGATAGGTGTATCTGGGCAATGATATCAGAGAGTATGCTAAGCACTGGCATCTGACCAAGTAGATGAAGCTTGGTGGGCTATTTTCGCGTAGCAAATTCTTATGTTGTGGGTACGAACTTAAAAATTCACTCGTAATCCTGGAGATATCGCAATGGGATGTGGACACGGACATAACACAAGTGATCCGAGTTCGATTCTCATTTGTGCCATTTCACATGATTTGTAAATAAATTGAGCGATTGGGGTACAATTCTTGCTATCAATGCTAAGGGCCTCTGCGCAAGCCTCTGAACCTGAAATTTGCCTGGGTGTCTCAAGTCCTAAACTGAGAGAAAATTGGGCGCCGTGTATGGCGGCCTTATTTTCAGCCACAATATTTCTCGCTCATGAAGCAACAGACGGATTTTGGCTTTAACCTTAAAATATTCACAATTTCACAGTATTACTTCACCCCCGTCTTTTATTCTATGCTTTGTCTACTTATCATGCATCTCACTAATGTGAGTGACTCCACCACCAGTAATGTTCTCTTCCATACACAATGATACCTCTCTATTATTCCATGTACATTATGGCAGTCTTGTAGTGGAGTAAATAAAGTATTAATGCTGTCTTGTAGAACTTCTCTCTTCTCATACCAAGTTTCAACCTGAAGACCAAAGATCATACAAACTCTTTGCTGGTAGGTAACAAGTTTAATTATGGAGGGCTTTTTACCAAGGCTCCTCGGGTAGGCTTTCTGTCTACTTTCAGTAGACACCTTTCAATTGCTACCTAGATCAGTGACTAGGTAGCTGGCAGATTGTAGCAGATTTTGTCACATCCGAATGTAATTCCTGTCACCAACCAACGCTATTTCTTGTACATAAATAGGATAAGAAAAAATGTGAGAAGGTGGGCTATTTCTTGTACATAAATGTGACTACCTGTTGTTAAAATTAAACTTAAACATTCTCAATAATGGAGTCGTTTCCCCTTCGGAGAATTAATGGTTATTGTAGGATTGATTACATCTTATCAAGGCATTGGTAAATGTTCATGTTTACTCTTCAAAAGGCTCGTTCAGACGTAAATGTAAAATGATAATTGGGCATCATAAAATATGGTCAGCTGACAGCATAAATCGTAAGGCTAACGCCGTAAACACTGCGGTCTATTACATTGTGCCTGCCATTGCGCTTTCAACTTAGAAGAAGCACGTTGAAGTCTCACAGAAAATGTGCTGATTGGCCAGAATACCAAATTATTATTACCCATGATGATAAAATCTATCACACAATGTTAAATCTAAGATGTTTCCCTAGAGGAATCTAAAATATTTGCTTTTAGTGGAACTAGTGGTCAGCGGTTAGTACTAAAAGTTAGTGAGTGGTTAGATTAGTACCAAGTCTGAAAGGCAATGTGAATGCCATTGTTTTCACGTTGACATCCACCAGTGTGTTCGTTGTTGATGTTGCCATGTCACCGACTTTTTTCACTGTGCATATGAACTAAGCTTTAGTCTGGTGCTTTAGCCTAGCCTTTTAGGACTGGGAAATTGGGTAGTTTAAGCTCTGAAAGAACCACATTTAACCTTGACCTTGGTTGTGTTAATTATTGGGGCGACAGGGTCCAGTTGCTGATGGAGGCTCTCCGGTTATTTTAGTAAATAATTGATAAAATATGTGGTTTTGCTGTGCCATAACGAGAACGTAATGTTTACCTTGTTGCATTGTAGTGGTGTATCACTCGGGAACCAAGACAACAGGGGGCCATTACCATACCGACGTCTACCACAGTGGAGTCAGAAACTGGGTACGATTTGATGATAATTCCCTAAAGCAGATCAGTGTATCGGAGGTGTTTGACTTGAAGCACCCGTGCGTGCCATATCTGTTATATTATAAACGTGTTGACATGATGTCTTCACACCCCACACACAATACTGGTGCTAATAATAGTAATAGTGTTTAGATGTATCGGCAGTACTATGATGCCTGTCTGACAACGTGGAAAGCATCCAGTCAGTATTTGCTTACTGCTAATCAGTTCTTGTCTGCTATTGGCTAGCATCCTCCTGTCAGACGGCCTATACAGTCTCCTGTCAGACGGCCTATACAGTCTCCTGTCAGAAGTATAGCATCCTCCTGTCAGACGTTGTATAGCATTGACTTCATAACCACAACTGTGATTTGCAACTGTGATTTGCAACTGCAAGTGTTGGTAAGGGAATAGTAGACACACATGCACAGACAGAGTCATTTGTGCCTGCTATGGTTATTATGTATTACAATTTATAGTGCATATGGTGGTATATCTGAAGAGTAAGCTAACTGCATATCTGTATTTAATGTCTAGTGTCACATATTCGCTCTCTTTTCATATGCGCAACATAAAATTATGCCTTGTATGTCGTGAAATGACATAAATGAACTGCCTCTTTAACACTGTACGAGAAGCAAGCGCCATGCAGTCGTATATTCATAGGTCTATCCAGATTATTATTAATTATTATAATGCAAGAGTTGTGTACTTGGGCTTCCTTATATCCCTAAGGCTACTGCACTGTCACACTTGTTATGAGTGTCACACGTAACAAGTGTGACACTCATAACAAGTGTGACATGTACAACAAGAGTGACACTAGTTGTATTGGGCAAGACATTGTGAAGTATTGCAACACACTGCTAGACTACAAAGTGTTAATTCGTCTGAAATTTGCTACATGTTATATGATTATGCTACCTGCCCAAGCAGCAAAGGCACTAGTTATGGGCTACTTTATGTATTATATTAACTATTACTGTTTTTAGTACACGCCAATCGGCAGTGTGAGTGAAAATGTGTGGTGAGATTTGCAGCCTTTGATTACGCAAATTACTTTGGCTCTGCTGATTCGTCCCCATGTATGTCTGCTAACGGTTTGGGAAATTGTTGGCCTATTGAGAAGGGTGGTTGCATTATAAGTCACCTTACTTCCTACCCCACTGACATACATATTCTTCTACTGGGTGGTTACTCGCCTTTCAATAACCGCACAGACTATCTATTTCTCTATTTTATAAATATTGGGGTACCTTTTTATCAGTATAAAAAGTATGACGGCGGCTCACGTCTTAGAAAATGGCCCCATTGCTTTATTCATATTTTTCTCAAATGAATCTTTTAGTATCAATAATTATTTTAATAAGCAATTGCAGTATGACTGGCATTGCATGGCAAGTCCAAATTTTCAATGATTGTTACTGTTGTTAATGTCTTACTAACTAATAATATTCATTCTTAAATAATCATTTTTGACTCTTGAATTGTTATTGTATGGTTTCAAGTGTCTCTAGTCTCAGTTAAATTGATAACTGTGAACCAGTTCTAGTTGAACTAGTTGGAAGTATTACGCATCATTTTGTCCATAGTTGATATTTGCTATTTCGATAGTAATTTTCTTTCTTTTCAACCTGATGCATTATTATATCAAATAACGCACCAGATTATCACACCAATTCATTAGTGTTGTTTCAAATTGACTTGGATATCAGTTTGTATTAATTCTGTATCGGTACAAGATGAAACACTTATTTTTTGATGTCATTGCAAGGCTCAGGTTGTTGGAGCTTGCAAGTGTGCGGAGCTTTGTACATAATAAACAAGTTAAAATCCCATTTCACTATGTCTTCATATTGTTGAGTCATTGCTCTGCTTATGTGATTCTGATAGCAGGGAGATCGCTGGTGGATCCAGTTTATTATTGCATCGAGACTGAGATGTGTTTTGAGTAAAAAGAACGGGTTGAAGGAGCAATATGAAAAGTATAGCATATCAAGTATCCAGGGGGTGCGAGGCTGAAGGGCTTTGGAAAATGGGTTGTGTGTGGATGTTGAACTATTGTCAGACCTGAGTTTTCAAACGTCAAACCTTGTTGAAAACCAAAAGTAACCAAAAATTAGTTTTTATGTTGTCATCTTTCCTCACAATTATAAATTCTGTGAAATATACAACGCACAAACTCATAACCGTTATGGAATCAAACAAGTTTTGTCGAATTTCCTTAGTTTATATTTATAAAATTTTAGTTTTTTTCAATTCAAATATTATCACTAAATGCAGATGCAATAAATGATTGGTGAGAGATGAACATGATAGAACATTGTACGATAACTAAAATTACATGACACATCTATGCAATGCGGACTCATTTGCAACGTTAATGGGGCAACACCTTTGATAAAAGAATCATTTGTATGCCAACAATTTCTGTAGACTGATTGGTATACAGCATAGTATAGTATACAGTATACCACCACATGGATAGTATACAGTATATGGAAGTCTGGTACCTTCACCTTGAAGCTTGATGAACTCTTGAGATAATAATTATTGTTTTGTTCATTCAGAGGGATAAATTTTGTATTACGGTATATCCATATTATCATGAATAATGTGCGTTATTCATAGTACGGTGTATAATTAATGTTTTGCCTTGTTTTATTTGCTACCAACGATAATAATATATTATACTAGATAGTATACAGGAATGCATACATCAAAATAATAAGAATTTCCATTACTAAATTTTACAATAATCGCCATTATCATTTTCATAAAATAAATTGTAAAAAACTGCGACATCAGAGATCTAAATAGGGTGGTCATTATGATGCATAATCTCTAAAATCCGTGATCTAGTTTTGCTGCATCTTAAATTTGCAGTCTTTCATCATGTTTCACAGTGCGGTAAAATAATCTCAAAAGTGGACATTTGGGACTGCCTCTTAGTTTTAAAACCTCTACGGACTCCATGAAACTACGGACTCTACGGACTCTAATGAATCCATGAAATTTGGATGATGCATCTGAATGATTTCCAGAAGTGTCTCTGCTCTTATTGAAACAGAAAATAGTTTTTTTTAGTGGGTTTTGTAGTTGAATTGTGAATCTACTTCATTAGAAGTAGTAATTGTCTTCTCATAATAAAGTGCATTCACTGCCTATGCTTGCCCGCTTACCAGCACATTGTCCTAAAAGTGTGCATATCTGCGCCTAAGTCTGGTTGCTGGACACTGTTGTGACATTACACTTCTAAAAGCCACGGAGCCTGATACCGCCTTCACTCTATATCATCTATGGACGCTAATCTCGGTTGTGTCTGAATATTTCATATAGAACTTTCAATACAATTCTCATAATTTCGAAGTAGGTATACTACAATTAATGAGATAGGTGCAGGGTTGGTGGTTTTTGACATAGCCCATGAAGTTGCCTTCTCCACGAAAATTGTATTCGCGTCCAGAATCTAAGCTAAGCTGAAAATCGCCCCTAATGCACAGAAATGCAATTAATAGGCTGTGGCATTGTAGCAGTGAAAATTGAGGCTGGTATCTGGCTTTATCTATGCTGAATAAAAAAGCTTTGGTTTGCTATGTATATGTATATATATATATGGTTATACCTGGTTACTCTGATGAAGAGCTTATATATAGGCTGTTTCATTTACCCACGTAGAAGAATATACATGTAACTGTTTTCTCCACTTGCTAATGATGTCAGATGAAAGCAATATACTGTTTACTCTAGCCAATGATGAGCAGGAGGAACAGTATATATCCGGGATACTTGACAAAGATTTGCCTTCCAAAAATGTGACGGTAAGTTATTCAAAGACATAATTTATTATGAGCATGTTATCATTTAGGTGCAATAGTGATTATATTCTATTTATGATACTTTGGGTGAAGTAGGTGCAGAACTGGCTATTTTTGAGTTAGCTTGTGATCTAGGAAAATAATGGAAGTGAAAATTTGTCTTCCCCACAAAAATTGTGTTTGCCCCCCAAACTCAAAACTCCAATCCACAATCTAGAACCCAGCTACGCTGAAAATAGTCACTATTGCACCTAAATGCTTTGGGTTATGCCACTCATCTGTCTCCAATCTCCATAAGGTACTACTAGTCTTATTTTAGGGTCCCCCAGCATTGCAGTGTGTATAGCTGTACACAAGGAATACACACTGCAATGCTGGGGACCATGAAATTAGGGCTAAGTTACTACTTCTTGTGCCATGCTGGTGGCAGTGCACTGGCGGAGGCTGTTGATGCTATGCTATGTTTTTAGGATACCCGAGTGTATGTGTCGGCAACTGCTATACCCTGTGTTATGCTATACATTGTGTTACATTCAATTGTAAGATTTTAAATAATTATGTCGAGGCTGATATATCTGCGCATATAATTACAAGACTACTCAATATACATGTATATACAACTGTATTTTATACTATATTCTACTAATATACTATATTTCATTTTATAGTTTCCTTGGAGTGCCAAAGATATAAAAAATTCCTGGTCCATATCTCCAAGTAAGTGACTCTTTGTGTAACCACAGTAAAAATATTGTTATTTATAATTGTAATGCACTGCAGGGGCGTATATTATGTGAAATTCAACCCCCTAACATTTAGAAGATTGCCCCATGCAGCGGGAAATTTTGTTGTTGGGGGATTGAAAAATGTTGGGGGTTGAAAAATTGTTAGGGGGTTGAGAAATTTGTTAAGGGGTTGAAAAATCTATTGGGGGTTGACTTTTTGATTTTTTGTGGCTTTGATGTGTTTTAATAAAAATTAGACTACAAAAAGAAATTTAAAAAAATAATAAATTTTTTTTTATTTCGCCTCAGATTTGACCCGCGAAGGTTCTGGTGTTTAGGGGTGTAATATACGCCCCTGATGCACTGTTGTAAACTCATTCTTTGGTCTTTATACTGACTTTGCTGTAGAACCAGCATTGACCCATCCCATTTCCATGGCCGATATTATGGTTTCAGTAAACCCAATGTTCAGTTTGGTTTACTCTTTAAATTTAAGAGGCACATGCAGGATTGCGCATTATTTAAATAATCAGTGATCTAGTAGTCCAAGTTGTCTGGCTGGCCCCATTTGGAAGTTGTCTGGCCCCATTTTCTTTGCCCCCTTCCCGGGAAGGGAGCAAAGAAAACGGAAGGCAGACAGCTTTGCCTCGCCCACGTTCTTGGACTAGTGATCTAGAACAAAAACATCCTGACAATGGAGCCGCTTCTGGAGCCGCTTCTCAAACTGATAACTCCGACCGCAATCTAAGAGATAGGCTTAGCTGAAAAACCAATATTGCTTAGGGCCAATATTGAAGGTTTTTCAGCTAAGCCTAACAGGAATTTAAGAATTAATTTTTGTTTTACATTGACTAATTATAGGAGTTGGTGTTGACACCGTGGTACAGTAAGTGTCGTACTTTTATTTCTCAAGTTCCAAGGATTATGTTTTGGTTCTTGGGTTTACGAGATCAACAGATGTTATCAAGAGAAGACAACTACACAGTTTGTGGTTATATAGTTAGCGCTCACTGTCTAGCATAAATTTTCAATTAAATATGTGCCACATATTCATCATTTGCAGTATTCAGTATTATACATGTATATCCATTAGTACCACTTAATCTAGAAATGTTTTGTTCTTGTCCCTAATAAGCTTATGCATTTTGCTAAGAGAACGCATATTTTTTTGCATAGCTTGTGAAAATGCAACTACCTTGGCTACGAAAGATGACTTGATATTAGACCCAGCAGCTCTGCTAAATACTACAGCGGCACTAATAGCGACAGTAACAGAGACACCAACAGTGACACCAACGGCTGCACCAACGGCTGCACCAACGGCTGCACCAACGGCTGCACCAACGGCTGCACCAACGGCTGCACCA
>JAOQGN010348416.1:0-13822 GCA_027564295.1 Himantozoum antarcticum
TTGACTAGTATGATTGTCACCCTGGTCCCTTCGTAAGTAGTTGAGTAATTATAAGATGCTGTGTAAGTAGTAGTATAGAGATGCTTCTGCCACTGCCCCTCCTATGCCTTGAGTTCTAAGTAAGGTATAGGAGGGGCAGTGGCAGAACCTCCAAAATATCTGCAACGATGTATGATTTAATAGCATCAAAGCTACTCTTACTGACTACAAGAGAAATAGTATGTCGTGCTAGATGTGAAGACAAAACTAGTAATATATTTTATCTATATCTATGTATGATTCAGCGGCACTAAAGTTCAAAGCTACACTTACAGGCAAAGAAAGAATATATGGCTAAAATAAGTGGATATGACTGGATTCTGAGTAAATAAAGTAAACTGAACTGCATATAGGCACCATAAGCTGCGAAGTTTAAATAGATAAGGCAGCGTTGATGGTGGGACTTGACTGTGGTCTGCGTGAATCATGCTTGGGGAAGTATGTGTGCTTTGATATGGGGCTTAGAAGCAGTGATTGTCTTACGAATTTTAGGCGGTAAGACATTATAGATGTGGAGAAGCTGGTGCAGTAATATGTTGTTAGTGGCGGCTGCTGGTAAGTTTGTATTGAATTCTCAGACATGAGTGTTTGGAGGGCGGTAAAGTTGTGTTAGATATAGTGGGGCATACCAATACGGACTCTATGTGCCATAGTGGCACAGTGCTGCATTGCGAGGTTTGGTAAGGAGATGGAGGTCGTCCACTGGAGCGGAGGACCTGTGGTGGTCTTGCAGGTTGACTTTACAGATTGCACGTATAGATTATTTTTGCAATCTGTGGAGTGTAAAGTAATGAATGAATCTTTTCATTTCTAATTATTCATTTTTTAAACTCTCACCACCAAGGCAAACAACTCAGATGTGACTAGAAACCCACCATGACCTAAATTTGAATGTCTGACCTCTCACCACAACACTATTTGTATAGCCAAATATGTTAGGGAGTTGTCTACTCTCCCCTTGGCATAATTGGAGCTCTCTGGGCACAACTTAGCCACACCATTGGCATGCCGAACATGTGGGAGTTATCTCCTTCCTGATATCTCCTAAGCCTATAACAGTAGTTGGAGTAGACTCATATTTTGTAAAATCATAGCTACTAGTTCCAAGAATGATTCTGATAACATGGAAATGTGTAATACCATTCTTATTGAATCAACTGCTTACATTTTTAAAAACACAGTGTAAATATTTGTTCCTTCTGTGTCTGATTATACTGTGTCTTCTGAACAGGTTTACTGTGAGAACATTAATATTATTTATTATTATTATTTTTAACCCTCGATTCAGCATTTGACTTTGAGAGACTAAATTCCAGTGTTGGTCTAGTTAAATTTAAGTAAATGATTGTTACATGTACAACTGATATTTAAATCCAAACAATAGTGAAAGTCTGAGTGTAGGCATTATTTGAATGATAACTTTATTATTCAATGAAATAATAATCTACATGTATTTGGTTCACTCTTATTATAATTAAAATTCATCAAACAGGATCCTAAGCTCTCGTGGGTTCTGGGTTAGTAAGTGTATGATTGGACCTGGTTCATATACATGTATGCTTAATGACGGATTGTACATCGTTAGCTTTTTTGCCCGAATTCCTTCGTTGTGTCTAGCACCATTGCGTGTATTAGTTGGGTATTACTAACTGATGATACAGTGGGTGCCCAGGCCTCTATATAACATTATTAGACAAGCTTGAGAAGCTATGGAACCAATGCAAATGTAGCTACAAATAACAAGTACATGCAAATGAACTCAAAATAATAACACACATTTATGATGCACTTAAATATGTACTGTTATTTCAATGCCACAGCGTCTACGTTTCAACATTATTTTAGAATTTAATTTGAAGTGAAACGCCAACTGTATGGCCTGGGTTATTCTGGTTGGGGCTGGAGTAGGTACCACTAACAGAGGCACCATTGCCAAAGTCGTGACTCACTCCACCATGTATGCCACCTTCTACTGATGTCCCTCCATTGACACATGTGCCCGTACCGTTGCACCCTTGCCCTCCAAGCTGTGTAGTACCATCAGATCCTGAACGAATATAAGGTGTACCACTAGTTACTTGGTATCTGCAAATAAATAAATATTGGTACACAGACAGGGCAGAAAATTTATTATATGCATGTAATATAAGAAACAGTGTTTGCCGTAGCCAAAGATTGATGGTGCTTTGTTCTGTTTGTTGTTTAAGCAGAACAAAGTTAGCTATAACTTAGTTATAGCTTCTATTGAAATTTTTTTGATTTCCTTATTATATATTTGTGATAGGTGACATTATAATGTGAATTGTGAACTCAACTTTTAGAATAATAATTTAGAATAATTCTTATGCAATCTAACCGGAATATTCTTTCTTAAACTTGCATACCAAAAATAATTATATTTAATCAGCTAAACTTACGCTTTATTAGACATGGCGATCAAACACAATTAGTTTTTTGTCAAGATGTAGATTAGTGGCAAGTCTACAAAATATATAATAAATTAGGGGTTCAATAGATGGTATTGGTGAAAATCCATAAATATTAAATAATTAAATACTCTTTAGTATTGGCATTTGGCATACTGGTGGATAAGTTGATATCTGATGTACAACTGCCAGATCAGGCAGTATGAGAATGTTTTCCGACCTGTCTAATCATTTGTTATTTATCTAAAATAACAAATGGAGCTCTCTGGGTATTACTAACCAGAGAGTAATATGGTAATATTACTCTACTAATATGTCACTTATGACCCTCAACATCAGTGACATGTTGAGGGTCATCAGTGACCCTCAATATCAGTTGATCTATGAAATGACTTTAAAAGTTCTTTCGTCAGAGAATAACTCAAGAAACTGATAGTTTTCTTGAATGTTTATGCACCGGTCAGATTGATAATACAAAAATTAAAAACTGCTCTCCAAGTCATCGACAGGAAAGATGCCATTGCAAGTCCACCTACGTACCAATGCTTATGAAAATGAAGACAAGCAATTATTGACAATGAATATTATTATTATCATTATTACCATTACCATTAACATTATCATTATTATTATTACGAATATTATTGTTATGAATATTTTTATTAGGAATATTATTATTACAAATATTATTATTATTGACATTATTATAATTATTGTTATTATTGTCACCGTCACCGTCACCGTCACCGTCACCGTCACCGTCACCGTCACCGTCACCGTCACCGTCACCGTCACCGTCACTATGATTATTATTATTGTTATTGAGATTACCTGGGTCTACTAATAAGTCTGTTCTGTGTATACCTGTGAAAGTCTAGGTCCTGTAGTTCTGCAGCTCAATAAACAACTGCCAATAACAATACATCATCTGCATATTATATACTATTGAATATGACTGTAAACGGAGTATCAGCTATCAGGGGCGGATTGCAGAGAAACTTGCACCAGGTCAGACAGATAATCTTCCAATATGTTATATATAGCCTATATTTCTACACACCCAAATCCAAAGATATTGAATTTTATTGCATGCATTTTTTGAAAATTTGTGAGTTAGTGAAATAATGTGTCATGACAATGTGTGAAGAAGAGTTTCATAACAAAGCGTTGGTGATTGAATTGAATCTCAATTGCGATGACCCTCAACAAACTGTGCGCTAATTTAATTTGTAGTTATCTTTGCATTAGATTGTAAACTCCGACGAAATCATTTTAAAAAGCTGTTTGATCCACGGGGCTCCCCCCCCCCCCCGTATGTTACCGAAGACTGAAGATGGGCTGTTCTTAAGTGTTAAGATTGTGAAGATTTGTATGCTAACTGTGAAGAAAGTGAAGTCTGGCCATAGTGGGGGGAGCCCCATCCACTACTATTATTTCTGCCAAAAGAAGCCAAAGCACTCAATTGCTTGCTTTTGTTATTTTTATGAATGGACATATTATTCTTGTATTATTCTTGCAATTTCTGTTTTTTGTTATGCTTCGATTTTCTCCAATGGAGTTTTGTGGGCTAATTTATAAGTCCTTTGATTGATTTACATTTTCCTATATTTTTGTTTTATTATCGATTGTTGTATAAGAAATCTAAAAATTGTAGAGATCTTTGAGGCTGTGTTTTAAAACTCCATATGCATACAGCATATGTTCATGTTGTGATATTCGATGTCAAGTTTTAATGTTGAATGGCAGGTTGAGTGCTGCAACGCTCTATCATGCCTGCCGCAACCTGTGTGCACAAAACAAGAAGAAGATTTAGTTGCCCGTGTGAGAGGTCATGTGACTGGGATGGCCGGGTTCTGTGACTAGCATCAGCTAGTCACAGAACCCATCCTAGCAGCAGATTTTTGAAAACTAATCATAGCAGAATGCAAAATTCAGTCTTTATAATGCATAAGACAAAACTTTCTTCCATTATGATGTCTAGGTGATAGCAAAATATTCATAGAGAGATAGCTATACTGTATTTGCAGTACAACGTATATACAACATGTATATACATGTATGTAAAGGCTGCAAAGCCATACCACAGCGTTTGCTATGCTTCATGTTCAATATTATTACAATTATGGCATGTTGCTGATTTTTATGGATGACAGATAATGAGCATCTTACCTCTGATGGTGAGAGAGAAGATGAGTGGTACCACCTCATGCAAAATGCAGGCTGCTGGCAGTCAGAGTCTGAACCAACATGTTGCAACGAGATGTGACTAGGGGTGAATTCGGATTCTGTTGCACAGCTCGGAAGAAGAAGAACTCATTGTGGTACTATGATATGTTTTTGTAACACAAGTCATCGCAATTCATCACAACCACAGCAAATTGAGCTCGAGGCATGAGGAAGATGGCTACAATGGTTAGGTTGAGCCTCGTGAAAGTTACATTAAGGCGAGTGAAAACATAGCCTTATTGTAGGTTGATGATGATTGCCACATGGATAGAGAGGAAATTGATGAAGGAGAGACATTTACTGGGTTTCCATCGCGTAGGAGGGAGTGTTTTGAGGGGGGAGTGGTAGCAACTATTAATACATAAAGGGGTGGCCAAGTATTCAGAGTGGCCTTTTATCACTCAGTAGCAAACTAGTCAATAATGATAAATTTGTAGACATTTTTTTGCAGTATACAATTTGCAAGCTAAAAATAATAGGTACATTGCGCATGCTAATTTTAATGTGAATGAGTTCATAATTTCGCATCGCCACCTCTTTATATAATAATGGTTGCTACCACTCGCTCCTCAAAACACTCCCTCCTTCGTAATGGAAACCCAGTAATTGAATACTGATGTTGCATCATATTTGACATCAAGAATGCCAAACTGCTGCCGCTAGCCAAGCTGAATATTAAATCAAAAGGGCAAAAGACACTCCAGTAAGTGCAAGCCTTCTAGGGAGGTACGAGTCAACAGCAGTATCTATCAAATGATGTTTGATCTCTGGTTGAGACAATCAGACGGTTTAATGGCCAAGGCAGCAGAAGCAGGAGCTGTAGAGACTGAATTTTTGGGCTGGAAACCACTAAGGATAAGCCCTATAGAGCTTAAACTCACTCTATTATACAAGTAGTAATCCTATTAGTTGATGTCTTCACAACACTTCTGCTTCCATCAAGTAGAGATAATCAGTACTACAAACATATTCAGCTGCATACCAGAACACTTCTCTATCAGAGATAATTTTCCCATCAGTAATTCCGATATGGAAAAATTGCCACAACAGATTATAGAATCTGACACTGTAGACATTCATAGAACAAGTCCAAAATCAGTCAATATTAGAATTTCATAGTTCAAAACTCGATTGCTTACCTGCACTCGGGAAAAGTGCGTAATACAAACTAGGAATTGTCAGCACTTCATTGGGAGATAGAGATAACTTACACTACTTGACACAAACAAATGCATTGTATTAATGATAAGCTTGAAGAGCTCATGAAAGCTTATAATTATGTACATCTTGGATTATCAGACATTTGTTGGCCAAGTTTCATCCTCTTTCAATATAATAATGGAGATGTTAGATGAATAAGGATATTGTTATGTTATGAACAGCGCTTATAAAACTGTTAGGAGCATTATTCAAAATGTTTAACTTAGTTTCGTTCTAAGATCGCTGTCGAGGTTCTCAGTTAGGACCGGATCACATGTTATCAAGATAAGACAACGTCTTTGCCTATATTTTTGTTCTAGATCATTAGTTATTTAAAAAATGTGCTATCCCTCACTTGCATATAAGTAGCTGGTGTATAATCTTATAGTGTTGCGATGGAATTGCACCCCTCCCGAGCGCTTACTTTAGGTCCCGAACTATATACTCTTAATATTGTGCCCTTGTGTGCTAGGGTAATGGATCAGTTAGGCACAGAAGTCCTGTGTCTACCTGGGAGCAATTAGTTCAGTTGTGTCATAATATATCGTGATACTGACCTTGCTGGGTTTAAGTACTGTGTTACATTACTTGTCGTCCGGTTATGTTTGCTGGCCGGCTATGTTTGTCTGTCGACTGCATTTGCCAAACCTCACATATACTATATAAGGCTGAACGTTTCTCCCGCTCAGCCATTCTTCTGTTAACCTGCGTCGAGGGCCGTTGTTTATATTTGTAGCATCAATGAACTGTGTTTAACCTGATATAAACATGTTATTGATGTAAACTGAAATCCCAGCACTCATCTAGTCTTAGACCTTTCCTGCTCACTTTTAAGTAATTCATGCAGCCACAAGATGTGACGGTATTTTGTATAGGTATTGTAAAAAATATTTTTTGTCTAGTTCATAAACTCATGATATTTTTTCAGAAATGGAAAGGCCAATGTCAACCTACCTGTACAAAATACTGCCACTTCTTTTGGCTGCATGAATTATTAAAATCAGTGGTCAGCTTTTCTAGACTGTGGGCTGTCACTAAACTACATTCATTCACTCACTAAGCAGTCAGTCGGGAGCGACTATGACTGACTGATGGATCAATGATCTCCACTTCGGTCTGTTCTGGGATTCCTGATTCCAGTTGGTAGGTAGGATAGGTAGGCCTACAGCACAACAAAATTATGCATTCCACTCAACCATTTTTCTTTGCAAAGTAGCAACCATGAATATTGGTGCCTATGACTCAAATGTCCATTACACAGAAGGCTAGCTTAACCTTGTTCTTTGCGTTCAGCACGCAGAATTATAATACTACAATGATTGACTCGTTTTTCCTGTCAGGTGCAGTATAATAGTTGGTGTTTTTCAGCTTCGCTTAGTTCTGAGATGGTGATTAGGATTTGGGGATACGAACACACTTTTTATGGCAAAGGCATCAACTGCCACGCCTAGCCTACGTCTTTTTTTCTAGACCACTGGCCATTTCAAAAACTGCCAGTCCCGCGGTAGGCTACCTAACTTGTTTTTATCTTACAAGTTAGATACAAATTACTAAAGCTAAATATTCCACCCAGCTTGAAATGGTACTGTACGCGACAAACTATGCGCCTCTACTCTTTGCTGTGATCTAAGCGTCTGAACACTTTGAATTTCGGTATCCGACTTCGGCTACCCCACTCAGTGACTATAAAATTAGCCTACTCTAAACAGTTAGGCTACCTAGTCTAATTTGCTTGAGTAATGCTGTAGGCTAAATGTTACTTAATCACATTTAGATACAAGGTGTAACAGCGTATTTAGTGGTAGTTATCTCATATAGGTGAATCAGTGTGTGTAATATGCTGGAATGTCATGTACTTTGGACTTTATTTGCTGCTAGATGAAATGGATTATGATACTAATAAAATATAAATTATCTGAATATGAAATGGTAGATCATATTGAAAATAACTAGCAGAATATACTACTCATTCTCTGTTTGTCCCCGGCAGTGACCAAGTAACGATATAATGCTAATGCTATAAATATTGAGCAACTCAGCGGTAGGCTATTCATGATATTCATGTATGCTATCAAAGAACAATAGTTGCAAAATCTGCATTGGGTGTGTTGAGCGTGTCCGTGTTGTGGATACGCTAGCAAACAATATCATTCATTCGACACACATATTTATTCAGGCTACCTGATCATATCCAGGCCTAAGTATGACGCAGGTCACTCCCAAGTAAATGCTGTTTGTTTTGTCTCTAATTCAACTAATCTGCACAAATTTAGTCAACACCTATTATTGTACCAGGTAACGCCTTACAGGAAACCCCACAATTACAATAAATTTACGTCATAGACGTAGTGCGGAACATTTTAGTGCAGTATTTGGCAAATTCAACGGGAGGCGTAACGAAAAGAAATCTGATATTGTGGCTCGAATAATTTGTATAGATTATTTGTGTGCGTGTGTATGTGTGTGCAGACTTTAATTCTGCTGAAATTCAGAGCATGTTTGCATAATATTATAGCAAAAGTAGCGAAAAATAAACACCAAGGACTGACTGTAAAATAAAAATTGCGAGGCTCATTCTAAAACAGTGACTTAAAAATAAATTAATACAAATGGTTAATAGAGATGTCAATAGTTCTGAAAAAATTTTAATGGTACGCGTGTACTCCCATTTTTTAGTAAAGTAGCCGACTTTCAGAGCTGCCAAGTTCACTGGTTGTTCCATTGTTAATGATTTGCTAGAATATGACTGTGTAGGTTAGTGAAGCAAGCTGAACTTACATGTGAGATAGGCTACCCACATGTAAGGGGGCGTGTGTTCGCCTACCTAGGCTACTGTGGTAGCATTAATACGCTGGCTTGCCGCCTTGCTGGTAGCCTCAATTGTTGACGCTACCAGCAATAGTCCCAATTATCCTGCCGTAGTTAAGCTACATTATCCTAGCAAACATTAATGTTATTGACACACATGATGAGTGACACACCAAAACTAACATTTGGTACTCTTGAATGTAATCCCCCTAAATCACTTCAGTGATATCTGTAATGAGATGATTTGTGAAGAGATGGTATCATGATATTAATAACATTCAATGCATTAAATCTCAGCCGGCGGCTGTGCATGAAGAATTATGCGTGTCCACATTGTTCAATTACTAACTGCAAGATGTGTTATACGTCAGGTAAATGCTGGAAACTGGGGCTGTAATTGGGTGCATGGAAATACATTTCTATGAGCATTTCTATAATTTGCCACTCTGTAATGTAATCCGCTCTTAGTAATAAGACGTAGCTCAATGGTAACTGAAAGGAAACTTGCAAGCTACGCAGTTCTTCGTCGACGGCTGCTTTAGTAAACGTACTCCACTAATCTCATACTCTGTCACATGTGCTATGCATACTCTCAGCAGCTCATCCGCTGTCTTCTAGAGCAACCAATAATTTCATCCTTGTCTACATACGCCCATACGCCGCACTGGAGTTGTCCCTTTTATTAAATTTGTTATCCAATTTTGAAAATCTCTATGTTTGGACCAAAACCATCTACAGGCATGGTCTATATATATACATGTATATATATGTGTGTGTCATTTTAAAGAGAATCTGATGGCTTTCAACTGAAACCAATTTGGATAAATTAAATCCATCTCTAATTATGGTATAAGTCAAACTGTGAAATGGAAACAACAACAGGGGCAAACCTTGCCCGAAAGTCCAGGAGCTAATGGGTTAAATGGGCATAGATCTAGCTTATCTTCCCACTTAGTGTATCTAACATGTAAACATTAGATGACTACTAACTGGATTAGTGAGAGGGGTGGGAGTATCAGTTTAGTACCAGAGGCTCATAAACATTGGTGGTAAACAAGGCGAGTGGTGGGAAAATTGAGGAGCTGATACTAGGTGTAGCGTACTAGCTAGTACTAGGTGTAGCGTACTAGGTGTAGTGTACTAGGTGCACCGTACTAGCTCATTTGGTCTCCAAAAATCGTGATTTGTTTGAAAAACACTTTTCTAATGAGGAAGAAGAGGAAGAACCATTTATACTTGTTTATGTAGTTCCTCATTCAAATGCCATTTTGTCGCCCGTTCCTGGATCAGTTGTTACAAATTTTAACACGAGGAAGAAAAAATTTATTTGTGTAAAACTGATTTTTCAGATGATTGTAAATATTCTGATAGTTCGTGGAGAAAATTGCTTGTTGATATTATATTTGACTCGATATACTAGGATGTCGCTGTATGACAGCCGGCATGCCGTATATCAAAAGAAATAGAACGTATGAGATAATAATCAACTTTTTGTCTGCAAAAAGTAATCAATAAGTTGATCACAATACTACACAATACAATTAATGAGACCTGGCTATACAAAATTAAACGTCTTTCACGCTAGTTAGCTTCCAATTTGAATACACTTGAAATTCCGATACGTTTGACGTCACCCAAAGATACCCAACTTTGAGATTGCCGTCTTTCACTCAACGTACAAGAGTGATTGATTGAATACCCGATATGTCAAGGATTTACAGTAGGTTTTCCCAACTAACCGGTTTTTGTTGCAAGTCGTAACAATAATCAATTATGCCAACACTGAGTATTAATTGCATATTAGTAAATTATTTTAATTTATTCTAAGAAAATCAATTACTATACAGACCATTTGTAATATCTGTGTAAAACCATAGAACAAGTACCAGTACATAAGATAGGTGGGACCAGATCAAGCGTTAAAAGCGCTACTGACTGCAAAATATACTATGAAACTGTGGAAATTAAACTGGCATGTATAAAACTTCGTAAAATAAAACAAGATAAAACAGTGAAAAATCGGTGTAAGTGTGGCATCCGTCTATCTGTATTTCAAATGATTTTTGACCTCAAACTACCAGCCTCAAAAGCCTAAACCGCAATCCACATGTCTGTCGAGTTTGGGGTAAACAAATACTTGAAAAACTATCTCTATTGTATGTATATGTATGTATATCCTATTTATATTGTATGTACATTTCACTCTTCCAGCTGCAATGTCTATGTAAATGTCTATGTGTTGTGTTCCGTAGCAATCTCTACATGCAATGGGTGGACTGGCACACACAGAAGACATGTGGGCTTCAGCTATGCTAGAGCAAGCCGTACTCAATGATGACCCCATGATGAGTGATACCAGCTGTCAGCCCCTAGCAACATCCTCTACAGACCACTGCTATTCTGCTGCCGATCAACAGAAGGCAAGACACAACCCTAGAAATCTGCAAACACACTCCGAACACTCGGTAAGGTGGTTGTTGGGTGTAGTCCTAACTGTCTCGTAAGCAGTTACGTGCTGTTGGCGTTTTTCAGCTTAGTTTAGTTCTGAAAGATTGTGGTTTAGATTGTGGTTAGGGTTTGGAACGCTGACGCACTTGTTATGAAGAAGACAACATGCCCACCCTATTTTCTAGATCACAGTATCCCAAAGGCCATCAGTCCTGCACCTAACTCGTCCTGCACCTAACTCGTCCTGCACCTAACTCGTCCTGCACCTAACTCGTCCTGCACCTAACTCGTCCTGCACATGACTCGTCCTGCACCTAACTCGTCCTGCACATAACTCGTCCTGCACCTAACTAGTCCTACACCTAACTCGTCGCAAGTCTGATAGTGTCAGGATAGTGCTTTGAACTTTCATTCCTCACTGCCTGGAGAAGTTTGGTGTAGACTGCAACTTTCATTATTGTACCATGGCACATTTGGGGTCAATGTTGATTAGGCTTAAGGAATTGTTGGAATATATTATTTTACCCTGTACTCAAATGAGTACCCTGTGTACTCAAATAATTATTTGTATAGCGAAGGAATAGTTCCAAGGTTCAACAAGCATGACAGCAAGCTATATTGTAACATTGTCATTGTGAAGTAATTTAGGATGACAATGCAATGCCTCGTTGAATAAACAAGAACTAGTTTTTTTTGAACAAAAAGCATTTCACAATATTACTCTTAAATATATTTAAGTGGGCTTATCGTTTGCATCTCTCAATGCAAGGAACAATAGAAGCACAAGCGCCGTGTTTTGTGCAACTTGTTTTGCTATAATCTTCGCATGAATTTTTTGTTCTGGTTTTGTATTGAATGCAAGATTTAATCTGCCTATCTTTTATACCTTCCTACACTTTGGCCAGCTGATGGATTGATCAGCTGGTTGATCACACGCTTCATAACTGGGATTAAAGTTCAAAATACAACTTCACATGGACATAGTGCTAGCATAAGTACAAGTCCATTGATCAAGGTGTAAACAATCATAATAATAATATACCAGTACCAAAGACTCTTGTTATTATCCTCATCTATGTTAGTACTCTCTTGACTTCTGCATGTGTGTCTAGTGGAATACGGACTGTTTGTATCTGCAGTTTCGTAAATGAGTGTTTGAAGATTGCAGTAGGGGCACTAGTTGCTCCCCCTTAATTGTCTAAGTTGTCTCATCCACGAGCACGCTATTTCGAATCGTCATTTACCAGCAGTCCTCAATTCGTGGCTAGTAGTGCGAAACTAGTAGTAAGGCCCAAGGGCCTGCAAAGTTGTGCATTACATGTATTTGACAAGTAGTGTGAAATATTTGTTTGATTTTTTTAAATAAAATTATAGCATATTCCAAAATTTCCAATTTCTCTGAAGTATACTTGTTACTGGTGACCAGCAAGTAACAAGGTAATTTATGAAATAAGTTGTTGAACCGCTGGTACCGCTGAAGTGAACCGCTGGTAAAAAGGCGTGGACACCAACCATATTATATTATTAATTACCCAGCTCATAAAATCATATCAGAGGCTATATAATTTGCAATAACTGACTTCCTAAATAAAAAGACAGTTACTGCTGGAATGTGACTATGTCTAGTGTGTGACATTTGATGTCTTCCAAATTGCTTACCAGTTTCTAATCTAAAGCTGCAATAGGCATGGTTATTACCTAACGGTTTGCAGTTTTTTAGCAGGATCTATAAAGTCAAAGTCTTGCAAGATTTTAAAACTTACATTCTTTAATCATTTATTTCTCCCAAGTATGATATGATAACTGGTAATCCTTTGCTAAGCTAGTTATTGTGGCCGAGTGGCAGAAAGCATGTGGTCAGTCTTAATGCTCTGTTAGAATATCAAACTGTAATTACCAACACAGCATGTCTTAGTGTGGCCAGCTGTGGAAAAGTACTGATAAATTGCAGTTAAATAGCCTAATAGTACTGTTAAATAGCCAAAACAGGAAAACAATTGGAAATTATAATCCATAATTGTCTAAAAGAGTCTTATTTTCCAATTCGCAGTTTATTGTAGTTGATGTAGATGTTGATACTTCATCACAGCTATCTACTTCAAGATTGGGAAACTTTGCAGATATTATTGTTGACGGGATTTTGATAAACATGATAAACGAATAAAGATAATGTAAGTTAGGGGTTTTGCAATTAATAGGCCTACCCAAAAAGCTTGATAGCCACGATTGTGACGCTTCCACCGTTTATTCAATTATATGCAGTTATTAGAAAATACATTCTTTTGCAGTTAAAGTACAGAACTAATACTAACTACAGAGAACAGACATCAGTATACAACTCTCAGTTACAGTCACACTCTCAGTCACACTCTCAGTCACACTCTCAGTCACACTCTCAGTCACAGGGTAGACTCCCACTGAAGACTATAAAGATGGAGCCTAAAGTTATCACAGTGCAATCTTCCAACTCCATGTTTGGTGCTAAACCTTCCAGACCGGCACAGGTACTAGATACTAGGGTCTTAACTAGTAGGCCTACTAGGGAGGTACTTAACTAGTAGGCCTACTAAGGAGGTACTTAACTAGTAGGCCTACTAGGGAGGTACTTAACTAGTAGGCCTACTAGGGAGGTACTTAACTAGTAGGCCTACTAGGGAGGTACTTAACTAGTAGGC